>OY740802.1:42146385-42236385 GCA_963514005.1 Raja brachyura | reverse complement strand
CTTATTCTTTACACAGAATCATTTTGAAAGGACCTTCCTAAAGTTCTGACCAAACCCCAACACTGTTGGTCAGTTTTAAAGTTGTTATATGTTCACTTTCATTTTCATTTCAGTGAACCTGAAGTAACTTTAGCTTATCGCTCTGAACACAATTCTCTTTGGCATAATTTGCACCAGGAAGAGCCAGTGATGACAACATACAGAAACTTATGATAGACACACAACACTGGAATAATTCAGATGGCATCTCTGGAGAAAAGAAATAGATAATGTTTCAGATCGAGACCCTTCTTCAGGCTGAAGTAGGGTCTCGACCCGAAATGAGTCTGAAGAAGGGTTTCAACCCGAAACATCACCTATTCCTTTTCTCCAGAGATGTTGCCTGACCCGCTGAGTTACTCCAGCGTTCTGTGTCTATCTTTGGTTTAAACGAGCATCTGCAGTTCCTTCTTACACATACGGAAACCTATCACCCACTCTAATGACAGAGCATCCATATCTGTCCACCGGCTGTTAATTATGCGTATACTTCTATTATCTTTTCAAATTCCAGATTCTGGTTAAATTACATCAGGTTGGCTTATGTTTTATTCACAGAATGTTTCGCTGGAGAAAAATCGCAATGTTTATCTTTGGATTTTGTTGTTCATAACAAATGTAAATATTTGTAGCAGTGTTTATTTGGGCCTAAATATATGAATATATTGCCAAAGAGTTGTGGCAGGTTGCATTAGAATCTGTACCTCACCTCACACCTGATAAGTTAATATTTAAATTTGTAACGTGGAATTTAGTCATTGTGAGCATTGGACTTTGTTTTAAAGAAAAAATATTTCCTTTGGAGGCAATATAATTGAGTTTCGGAAACCCTGGCATGAACAGGAGTTGTCATGCACATGGCAGGCATCCTTGGTACATGGCTACATCTGCCAATTCTTCAGCAAGATGCTGGATAATAGGACAGGCTGCCTAGCCAGATGTTCCAACATTGCCCAGTTTCCTTGCTCTGCATTATAAGCTGTAACATGGAGAACACATCTTCCCAGGTGTATTGGCTCCAATTCAAAAATTGCCTCCTGGTCTCCGTTACCACGGCCAGAAAGAAAATGGTCGTTAAGGTCATAAGGGATAGAAGAAGAATTACGCCATTTGGCCCATCAAGTCTACTCCGCCATTCAATCATGGCTGATCTATCTCTCCCTCCTAACCCCATTCTCAATGCTTCTCTGTCATTCTATCAAAATTAAAGATAACCATAAAATAATTAGTGGGTAATTAAGTAACTTCTGCACCATCTTGTAATAGAATTCCAGCAATTCCTTTTTGCATACAGATATTTTTGCAGATTTTTACATTTCCTGCTTAAGTTCAAAACCCCCAAAACCTCATCTAGAAAATAAAAAGCTACTTTAGATATTTTGCTCAGAATCTAACCCTTGAACGCAAGGTAGCATTCTGATAAGTCTTTGCTCTCTCTTCCGACCTTTCTACGGTGTGAAACCCAGATTAATATAAGTATTTCAGATAAGGTTTAATGGGATCTTTGGAGAAAATAAACTTTTTGAATTCTTTGAGTTAGTTTTAAGAGAAATCATAGATTCATAGAACCAAACAGTGTGGAAACAGGCCCTACAGCCAAATTAGTTCACACCGACCAACATGCCTCATCTACACTTTTAATTTAGACATACAGCATGGAAACAGGCCCTTCAGTCCATGCCAACCATTGATCACCTGTACGCTATTTTGATATTATCCCACTTTCATGCCCTATACACCAGAGACAATTTACAGAAGTCAATTAACCTACAAACTTGCACATATTTGGAATGTGGAAGGAAACCTGAACACCCGGAGAAAATCCACGATGTCACAGGGGTGGTGTACAGACTCCACAGCGACAACAGCCATTGTCACGATCAATCCTGGGCCTCTGGCGCTGTGAGGTAGCAGCTCTAATGCTGAACCATTGTGCCACCAAAGCTGTCTCCTTCCAAACATAACGCCTAACCTTGTCCATGAGACAATTGGAAACATTGAAACATAGAAAATAGGTGCAGGTGGAGGCCATTCAGCCCTTCGAGCCAGCACCACCATTCATTGTGATCATGGCTGATCGTCCCCTATCAATAACCCGTGCCTGCCTTCTCCCCATATCCCTTGACTCCACTAGCCCCAAGAGCTCTATCTAACTCTCTCTTAAATCCATCCAGTGACTTGGCCTCCACTGCCCTCTGTGGCAGGAAATTCCATAAATTCACAACTCTGGGTGAAAACGTTTTTTCTCACCTCAGTCTTTAATGACCTCCCCTTTACTCTAAGACTGTGGCCCCTGGTTCTAAACTCGCCCAACATTGGGAACATTTTTCCTGCATTTAGCTTGTCCAGTCCTTTTATAATTGTATATGTTTCTATAAGAACCCCCCTCATCCTTTTAAACGACAGTGAATGCAAGCCTAGTCTTTCCTCGTATGACAGTCCCACCATCCCAGGGATCAATCTCGTGAACCTACGCTGCACTGCCTCAATCACAAGGATGTCCTTCCTCGAATTAGGAGACCAAAACTGTACACAATACTCCAGATGTGGTCTCACCAGAGCCTTATACAACTGCAGAAGAATTGGAAAAATAAATCACATCTATGTTAATGTAAGGAGGTCTACAAGTGACCGCATGCAATCGCAGAGAGTTGAGACCAAGCCCAGTTCATCAAGCAAACAGGCCTCCAGCCCCCCCCCCCCCCCCCTCCCTCCCCCACCCCTATCGATTCCATCTTCAATCCCCGCTGGCTCAGGAAAGCAGCCAACACCATCAAAAACCCTCAGGTTAATTTCTCTTCTCACTTCACCCTTCTGGCAGAAGACACAAAAGCTTGAAAGCACAAGCACTAGCTTCGGGAATTCCTTCTTCCCCACTGTTATCAGTCACTTGAATGAACCTCTGGAATGTTAGGGATGCTTTCCAAATCTTCCAATCCACCTTGTTGTGGCTCTTGCGCTTTTGATTGTCTGCACTTTCTCTGTTAGATTTTGATCTTAGGCCCCCTTTTGTCATGGCTGACCATGGGTGTCTTCACGATGCTATTCCCTATATGGAGGATGCATGTGTGTGACTTTGTTTAACGTGGGGAGACTGATGCACAGACAGCCACCCCACGGTCCTTGACAGATCTGGGTCGGGATCCAGTGGCATGGTGTCTCCAAGGTTTTTTCCTACTATTAAAATGTTGTCTAAGTACGCCATGATTATATGCTTTTGTTTCCTCAATAATGCCAAGGCAGGTTTTAAGATTTTTGTGAACAACCTTGGAGCTGAGGTTAGCCCATTTGGTAAGGCTTTAAATTGCCATAACTGTTTCATCCAGATAAACTTTAGGTATTTACGATGCTCCTTGTGTATTGGGTACTGAGTAGTAGGCATCTTTTAAATCAATGCTTGCCAGAAAGTACCCTCTGGAAATCAATTGTCTGGCTGTTTCAAAAGTTTCCATCTTGAAATGTATATACTTAACAGATTTGTTTAACGAAGTTAAGTCAATGATGATGCGACATCCACCATCTTTTTTAGTTTTAGTGAAAATATTAGACACAAATTCCAAAGGTTCATATTTTGTTCTTTCAATGACACGTTTTGCTAGTAGCCTCATCAGTTCAGCTTGACCCTTTTGTTTCTCTTTGACTAACAGGGTGAATACCCTTTGGGGTATATGCTGAACTGGCAGCATGTTTTCATGAACAAAGTCAATTTTATAGAAATTAATGCTGCTGAGTATATATTTGTCATTAGTGATAGACTCCCATGTATCCATAAACAAGTGCAATCTCCCCCCTCTGTTAGTATAGAGCCCCTACTACTCATATGCTGAGAGGAACCAGACCTACCTACCTCCATGGTTACTGGTGCTTCTTCTGCCTCTTTGCTGGACGATGAGGTGTCTGCTGGGCTGTAAAGCGCTGCTGTTGATTTTGATGTTGCTGTTGATGTTGATGTTGGGGGTGGCGCATTTTCCATGGGGTCCGGTCTGGGCCCTGGCCTAAAAAAGGCTTACGGGGAATGGTTGCGGACCCCGAGCTTTCACCAGTCCCATATGGTAGTCGGCGACTGGTGGACGCCGTGGGGTACTGCCGCCTGGGTTTGTTAGGTCCACACCATCTATGGACCGAGCATATGATGTTATTCCTGCTGTCAGGAGGTTTAGGGTTTTCTGGAGCTTCAACTCCAGGTTCCTGATGTTCTGCCCCAAATGTCCCCAAATTTGGCTGTTTACAGCTGGTACATTCAATGATGCACAATTTTCTGGGGCTGAATATAATTCAAGAGCCTCATTGACCACCCGTTCTTGTAGGGGTTTTGAGGACAGGTGGTCAATGCTGGCTGCACGTCTTGGCTCTAAAGGCCGACCCGCTTGTGGAATGGCCACGTAGCGGTTGACCACACCCAGCAGCTCCTCCTGATCCTGTACACCCTGCGTACTCCGGACATCTTCAGCCAGCGACCCCTCTTCTTGACCAGCCCAGACCTGGTCGCCAATGCTGCCTTCAATAGAAGGTGAAGCAATGGTCAGTGCCGTAAAGGGCACTGCGGGAGTGCCTGAGCTCCCTTGGCGAGTCTGCTGCTGCTCTCTCAGCAGATCTCGCTGGAACAATTGCTCCATAAGCCGTTCCATTCGGCTGAGGCGGCTGCCTTTGCCGCTTTCGAGCGGTGAGGCATCTTCATCCGAAGCGTCGGATACTACCGCCCGGTTCTGGCTGCAGGTTCCTCCGGCCCACTGCCCAGGCAGCACTAGGGGTGCTGGGCTCGGCTCGGTAGTCAATCCTGCCGCCTCTCGCCCCCCCTCCAAAGAACGCTCCTCAACGGGAGACGAACGGAGGCGAGCTACAGATGTCTTTCCTCTGGTCTTGCTCATTCTTTCTGGAACACAAAGCAGACCACAGAGAAAATACTCGCGGCCACGGTAAAACATTTACCTGTCGGCCCGACTTTCAAATTGTAGCGGGAGCACGTGACTCCGAAATAAAATAAAGGGCAATGACTTTGCTGGGCTCATACGATTGACCTCTGATCAATCAGCATGAGATAATGGAGCAGACATTGTCATAGTCACACAGTGTGGAAATAGGTCCTTCAGCCCAACTTGCCAACACTGAGCAACATATCCCTCTAAACCTGTCCTTTCCATCTATCTGTTCAAATGGTTATTAAACATTGCAATAGTACCTGCCTCACCTAACTCATCCGGCAGGTCGTTGCATACACCCACCACCCTGCATGTGAAAAAGTTACCCCTCAGGTTCCTATTAAATCAATCCCCCCTCCCCTTAAACCTCTGTCCTCTGGTCCTCGATTCTCCTAATCTGGGCAAGAGACTGTCTGTCTACCCAATCTATTCCTCTCAAGATTTTATACACCTCCATAAGATCACCCCTTATCCTCCTGTGCTCCAAGGAATAGTGTCCTAGCCTGCTCAACCTCTCCCTATAGCTCAGGCCCTCTAGTCCTGGCAACGTCCCTGTAAATCTTCTCTGTACCCGTTCCAGCTTGACAATGGTGTCCAGAACTGAACACAATACTCTAAATGTGGCCTCACCACGACATGAAAAACTGCAACATGACCACCCAGCTTTCACACTCAATATAATCTATATGTGTCCAGTCACAAGGAGATATAGGGGGAATAGTTACAGGAGAAGGGAACAACACCTTACACGCCGCGTGGGCCCGATCCACGGTGGGAGTGTCCCGGAGAGCTGCGCGGGCCCCATCCTCCCGTCGCCGACTGGAATGACGACAGGCAACTGGAACACACCCCAGTAGGCCAGACTCACCCCACAGGCCTCCCAGGAGACTGGGCAGAAGCCTGTCTAGGCCGAAGCCTGTCTAGGCCGAAGGAGCCTTGGCGGCGATGGCGATGGGAGCCTCGGCGGCAGCATGAGCCTCAGCATAGGCGGCAGTGTGAGATTCGGCGGCAATGGGAGTCTCGGGGGCATCACGATCGACCTGCGGTCAACGGTTGATGAATGTGAGGGGGGAGGGGAAGACAATGGGGATGGTGGGAACACCTTGAGGGACAGTGGGAGAACAAAGGGTGACCCAGTGTGGGGGGTGGGGGTGGGGGGGGGGGCACTCTTGTTTTACAATCCTCTGCCCAGGGGATGAACGTGCATTTGTTTGTTTGTTTGTTTGTTCCGGTGAAGGCGCTGTGCGCACGGCAGCCAGACAACAGTCACATGTCCTTTTCTTTTTGTTTCTCACTTTTAATTTAATTTTAATTTCAAGTTTTCGTGTACCTTGTGTGTCGTGACTGTTGGCAGACCAATTTCCCTCCGGAGATGAATAAACTTTTATCGTATTGTATCGTGTCGTACGTTATTAACAGTGATCACTTCATAGCCAGAGAATTAGGTAAAAAAATGTAAATACATACAGGACATCTTTGTTTGTGTTACCATTGCTGCAATGTTGGACCATGTTGTTAGACAATAAAGCTGGCCAAGTACATGATATGTCAATGCTCAGCATTTTTTAAGTAGTTACCATAATGCAGTAAGAAGGTGTTGCTTTGTTAGCTGTGACGTTGCGTGTAAGGGCAGCAAGATCTTGGTACATCCTCATAAAACTTTGATTGAACCACAGCTGGAATAATGTGTTTGGTTCTGATGGAGTATACACTGTTCTGATGGGGTCAAAGAGCAATGAAACAGGCCCTTTGGCCCACTTTGCCCATGCCGACCAAGATGCCCCATTTACACTAGTTCTACCTGCCCTCGTTTGGCCCATATCCATTTAACCTTTCCTATCCATGCACCTGCCCAAATGCCTTTTGTTGTCATAGAAACAGCCTCAATTACCTCCTCTGGCAGCTCATTCCATGTACAGTACCTACCACCTGAAAAAGGTGCCCCTCAGGCTCTTTTTAAATCTTTCCCACCTTAAACCCTGATTCTTGATTCCGCTACTTTAAGCTCCATTATTCCTGGCTTTTCACAATTTAAATAATAATTATATGCACCCTGGTCCATGGTGGATAACCTTACTCTGAACTACATTGAAATATTTAATAATTTTGTCCACTATCAGTGTCAGCATGACTTGCGTTACGTGTCTACAATAATTAATGCTGCATCCATTTTTTTGCTGATGATAAACTCAAGTATGAAATTGTCCTTTATATTATATGACATAATTAATGATAGTTGACACCCCAAACGCATCCTTGCAGAATGCCACGTTATCTGCATACGTTAATTTTCCACTTTGTAACTTACAATCTAATCAGTCTTGTGCCGGCTAAATAATTTATTTTTATATTCATGCAATTTACTTTTAGCTAACATTTATTCTGCAAACCTTATGACATCTGTACTGGCAAAGTGCATCCACTGGAACTGTCTAACTGGGCGGCACTGTGGTTTAGCGGTAGTCAGATTGCTTTGCAGCGTCGGAGACCCTATCTATGTTCAATCCTATCTATGGGTGCTTGTCTGTACGGAGTTCATACTGTACATTCTCCCTGCGACAGCGAGAGTATTCTCCAAGATCTTTGGTCTCCTCCCACATTCCAAAGACTGATAGGTTTGTAGGTTAATTGGCTTGGTATAAATGTAAAATTGTCTCCAGTGTGTGTAGAGTAGTGTTAATGTGCGGGGATCGCTGATCGATGCACACTCGGTGGGCCAAAGGACCTGTTTCCATGCTGTAACTCTAAACTAAACTAAACAATAAATGCATGACCTATCCTTTACAAACCGATGTTAGCTCCCTCCAATTAACTCAACTTTCATAATCCCTTTGTCCTCCAAGATTCAATTTAATTGTCATATACACCAATTAAGCTACAGTGAATGTTGAGTTACCATACAGCCATACTAAGTAAAAAGCAAAAATACACACAGCACGTAAAATAAAGTTTAACATAAACATCCACCACAGTGGAATCGACATTCCTCACGGTGATGGAAGGCAATAAAGGTCAGTCGTCTTCCTCTTTTGTTCACCCGCGGTCGAGGCCTTTGAACGGGGCCGTTGCCGACGGTCCACTGTTCAAGCGATCTAATCGGGATGATTGAAACTCCGTCATTGGGACAGATCGGAACACTCCATGTTCCGCATGAAGCTCCCCAGTCGGCCGTTTCTTACCAGAGACCTCTGCTCCATGGTGTTAAAGTCCACAGGCCCCGCGGTCGGAGCTCCAACACCGGCAAACCTCAGCAAAAGATCCCAGGCTCCACGATGGTAAGTCTGTGCCACACCCGTGACTTGAAGCTCCGGGCCGGTCTCCAGGAAAGGCCGCACCGCTCCACTTTGTAGGCCACCGAGGAGGGGCGGAGGAGCGACACGGAGAAAATTTGCATCTCCGTCGAGGTAAGTGACTGATACAGGTTCCCCTACATAAAACATACCAAGAGACATTAAAACAAATGATCAAGACAGACCTAAAATAATAAAAAACAGAGAAGGGACAAGACAGACTGCTGGCGAGGCGGCCATTACGGGTAACACAATAAAATCCCATAAGTGATGTTTGGAGTTACTAGTGTAATTTTCCTGGCACTCTCACTCCTAGCATAAATCCAAGGGGAAATTGTTGAAATGGGAGAGTTTTGGAAGATGATGGGTAAATGATCATCGTATAACTCAAAACTCCATAAGATATAGCTATTAGTATTTTCGAAAGAGATAAAGATCAGCTGGAACATGCTTCATGTTGCCATTAGAACTGTTCGTCCCAAATTTTCCTTCTGAAAAATGAACTATCTTGCACGAGCCTACTCAAGCACTTGTTCAAACCTTTCAAATGCCTACAGTTTATTAAGAGAAACGATCACAAAAAATGACTTTGGAACACTTCAACTAAATTATGTTATATATTTCTTTGGGAATTGATGTCCTGCTGAAGTGCTTTCCTGTCTCCAATTGACTTTGCCAAAGTCTTCATTTCCTACAGCAGTTCGGCTGCAGGATTTCCTCAATGAGCAAAAAGTGAAGTGAGGTGAAGAGAGCTTATTGTCATGTGTCCCAGATAGGACAATGACATTCTTGCTTGCTGCAGCACAACAGAATATTGTAGGCATAAATACAGATCAGATCAGTGTGTCCATATACCATCTATATATATAAATGTATACACACACATAATTAAACAGATAAAGTGCAATAGGCTGTTATCGTTCAGTTTGCTTGGAGTTGTGTTTGATAGTCTGATGGCTGAGGGGAAGCAGCCGTTCCTGAACCTGGATGTTGCAGATTTCAGGCTCCTGTACCTTCTGCCTGATGGCAGCGGAGAGATGAGTGTGTGGCCAGGATGGTGCGGGTCCTTGATGATGCTGGCAGCCTTCTTGAGGTATCAACTGCCATAGATCCCCTCGATGGTAGGGAGGTCAGAGCCGATGATGGACTGGGCAGTGTTTACAGCGTTTTGCAGCCTTTTCCGCTCCTGGACACTCAAGTTGCCGAACCAAGCCACGATGCAACCGGTCAGCATGCTCTCTACTGTGTACCTGTAGAAATTAGAGAGAGTCCTCCTTGACAGACCGACTCTCCGTAATCTTCTCAGGAAGTAGAGGCGCTGATGAGCTTTCTTTATGATTGCATCAGTGTTCTTGTTCCAGGAGATATCTTCGGAAATATGCACGCCCAGGAATTTGAAGTTCTTGACCTTTCCACCATTGACCCATTGATATAAACGGGGCTGTGGGTCCCCATCCTACCCCTTCCGAAGTCCACAATCAATTCCTTGGATTTGCTGGTGTTCAGAGCCAGGTTATTGTGCTGGCACCATTTGGGCAGTCGGTCGATCTCACTTCTATACTCTGACTCATCCCCATCAGTGATACGTCCCACAACAGTGGTATCGTCGGCGAACTTGATGATGCAGTTCGCGCTATGTCCAGCTACGCAGTCATGAGTATAGAGTGAGTACAGCAGGGGGCTGAGCACGCAGCCTTGAGGTGATCCCGTGCTGATTGTTATTGAGGATGACACATTTCCACCAATATGGACAGACTGTGGTCTGTGAATGAGGAAGTCGAGGATCCAATTGCAGAGAGATGCGCAGAGACCCTGATCTGAGAGCTTGGTAACCAGCTGTGAGTGGATGATGGTATTAAATGCTAAGCTGTAGTCAATGAATAACAGCCTTACATAAGCGTTTTTGTTGTCCAAGTGATCCAGAGCGGAGTGGAGAGCCAGTCAGATCGCAACCACTGTTGATCTGTTGTGGCGGTAAGCAAACTGCAGTGGGTTTAGGTTTTTGTCGAGGTATGAGTTGATTTGCGCCATGATCAGCCTCTCGAAGTACTTCATCACCACAGGCGTTAGTGCCACTGGTCGATAGTCATTGAGGCATGTCACCTTGCTCTTCTTGGGCACCGGTATAATTGATGCCCTTTTGAAGCAGGTGGGAACCTCTGACCTTTGAGGTGAGAGGTTGAAAATGTCCGTAAAAACTCCAGCCAGTTGGTCCGCAAAGGTTTTTAAAACATGCCCAGGTATGCCATCAGGTCCAGGTGCTTTTCGAGGGTTCACCCCTCTGAAGGATCTTCTGTCGTCAGCCTCTGTGACTGTGACCGAAATACCATCACGGCGAATGGGGGCTCAGGAAGGCACATCAGTGTTCTCCCTATCAAAGCGTGCCGTAAAACGCATTGAGCTCGTCAGGGAGTGATGCTTCGCTGACATTTGAGCTGCCTCCTGATTTCGCCTTGTAGGAAACTCAAGGGTTGGAGTAGAAAGGCCAATAGGACTGAAACTGAGTCCTTGACCTTCTGTAGAAATGTATAGCTCGTTAACCAGTACATTGAGTCCTGACAATCAAAATAAGAGCATGTCTCTAAAGGCATCAGTCATTCCCTCTGACAGACTGTGAAATCGAACTTTCACTATTCTTCAATTGCTTGCTATCTTTTGCCTGTTGAATCCCATTCGCCTTTTTTGAACTTATTTCATTTTTATTCCTTCTTTCAATTTTTCTCTTACTTTTAGCCTCTGAGTAATCTTCCTTCATTTTCCTTCTTCTCACTCTGGAGTAAAACAAGCCTCTGGAGGCTATGGAGGACAGACAAAAGCTGGAGTAGCTCAGAGACAGCTCTGGAGCAAAAGGAAGAGGTGACGTTTCGGGTCGAGACCCTTCTTCAGACCCTCTGGGGGAACTCAGCCGATCAGGTAGTACTTTGGGGTAAAATGATGAGACCCAAAATGGTGACCATCACTTTGTCTCCTCAGATGCTGCCTGATCCGCTGAGCCTCTCCTGTAGTCCATTCTTTGTTGCAGCATATATGCATGGCCATCAACTTTACTGTGATACTATCACATTTTCCCAGGCCACGTACTCAGCATGAGGGTAGATTCAAAGTATCCAGTATATTGATATGCAGACCATAGACTTGGATTTGATGGTCAGCACCTTCTTCAGCAAAGCATTGGACAAGGTTACACATGGCCGGCTGCTCTGGAAGGCATGGGATCCAAGGAGAGATAGCCAAATGGATAGAACATTGGCTTCATGGAAGCAAGCAGAGGGTAATGATGGAAGGTAGTTTCTCGGACTGGAGGCCTGTGACCCGTGGTGTGCCTCAAGGTGCAGTGCTGGGCCCGTTACTGTTTGTCGCTCTATCCATGATTTGGATGAGAACGTATATCGCAAGATGATACAAAAATGGGTGTTAGCACAGAGAGTGACAAAGGATATCAACAATTGCAGCAGGATCTTAATCGGTTGGCCAGGTGGGCTGGGGAATGGTTAATGGAATTTAATACAGAGAAATGCGAGGTGTTGCATTTTGGAAAGTTTAACATGGGCGGGATCTACGATGTGAATGGTAAGGCTCTGGGGAGTGTTGCAGAGCAGAAGGATCTAAGAGCCATGAATGTGGCGTCTTAGGTTGATTGGGTTGTCAAAAAGGCTTTTGCACATAGGCCTTCATCAGTCAGAGTATTGAGTATAAAAGTGGGAGGTCAAGTTGCAGTTATATAAGACATTGCTGAGGTTGTATTTTCATGCAGAGGACATACTCCCGCTGAGTTACTCGAGCATTTAGTGTCTGTTTTCAGTGTAAACCAGCATCTGCAGTTCCTTCCTACACATTACATTTAGAGTATTGTATTCAGTTCTGAAAGCTGTTGCTAAGTTGGAAAGAATACAGAAAAGATTTCCAAGGGCATTGCCAGGATTTGCGGGGCTGAGCGACAGTACAGGGAGATGTTGAGTAGGCTATGACTCTATTCCATGGAGCGCAGGAGGATGAGGGGTGATCTTACAGAGGTGTATAAAATGATGAGAGCAATAGATTCACAGAGTCTCTTGCCCAGAGTGGGGAAATGGAGAACCAGAGGACATAGGTTTAAGGTGAAGGGGGGAAGATTTAAAAGGAACCTGAGGGGTAACGTTTTCACACAAAAGGTGTCGGGCGTTTTGGGCAAAGTGCCAGAGGCAGTAGTTGAGGCTGGGATGATCGCAACAGTTCAGAAACAGTTAGACAGGTACATGTGTAGGACAGGTTTGGAGGGATATGGGCCAAACACAGACAGGTGTGACTAGTGTAGTCGGGACATGTTGGTCGGTGTGGGCAAGTTGGGCTGAGGGACATGTTTCCATGCTGTATCACTCTATGACTCCATGGCACCACTGGGGTTTTCCAGGATTTAGCATCTATTGCAGAAACATTGGGAATCTCAATGTCCAATTGTGCATTCTGCCGTCCCATCAGCAAACACATAGCTTGCTGAATATTCCTTCTGATGAGAATTATGTTCTGAAGGGACCAGGAAGATCAATACTTGGATTTGATTTTGTACTTTGTTTGCTCATCACTTTACTGCAGCAACGACTGTAAACTTGCAGGAACAATTACTTGGCCGCACGTACATGGGACTCTGGGGGTCAGACAAAACGAGATCATTTTAGAAATTCTATCCAAATCAATCCCTTGGAAAAAAAATAAAGAACTAAAGGCTTAATTTACTTGGCACAATAAAACTGTAGATGGCACAAATATAACGTTAAAAAAAAGAAGCATTTTAACAGCATCTGTGGAGAAAGAAATAAGAGTTAAGATTTCAGGATGATGATCTTTCATCAGGTCTGAATATAGCAAGTATCTGATGTCATTACATTGCAGAATTTGCGTGCAGGTTTGGTTTGGGAACAGGTCCTGGGGATGGGACGGCTTCAGGTGGGGGGCAGCAGTTGTTGTCCACAGCAGCGACAGGCCACGGCAGCGGTAGGCAGCGGCAGCGATAGCGATAGTCCACGACAGTGATATACCGTGGCAGGGGTAGGCAGTGGGAGCGATAGGCCAGGGCAGCAGTAGGCCACGGCAGAGCACCTCCCTGCCGCCCCCCCCGCCCGACAGGCCCCGTCTGCGGCAGTCCCTGCCCCCGGCAACAGAATGCTCCCACCGACCCCCGCCTGACGCCGTCCCTGCCCCCAGTTGCAGTCCATTTGGACCACAACACCCGCACTAGCCCAAGAAAATTCCATTCGGCCACAATATACGTACTAACCTTCCAGAAACCAGTCCCTTCGGCCCACAACACCGTCCCCCTCCAGCGGCATTCCGGCCCCCCCCCGCCCCCCAACTGAAGCCGTCACCATCCCCCGGCTACAGGACGCTCCCCCCACCCCGCTTGAAGCCGTCCCCCTCCCCCATCGGCAGGACACTCAAACCCCCCCTCCACTGGCCCCTGCCTGAAGCCATCCCCGTCCCCAACTGCAGGACCTTCCACCCCCCCCCACACTGGCCCCTGCCTGAAGCCTTCCGGTCATCAGCTGCGGGACGCCCCCCCCCTCCACCCACCAGCCCCCGCCTGAGCCGTCCCCATCCCAAGCTGCACAATGCTGCCCACCGGTCCCTGCCTGAAGCCGTTGGGAACGCCAGCAACAGGCCATGACACAGGTAGGCCATGACAGTGATCGGCAGCAGCAGCAGTTGGCCGCAGCAGCAATCCCCCACTACCTGCTGGCCCCCCGCCTGAAGCTGTCCTTGTACCTGTACCCCGGCTACAGAATGCTCCTGCTGGCCCCGCCTGAGGTCATACCCGTACCCCGGCTACAGAACGCTCCCGGAGTGATTTCAATCAGCTGCAGAACTTGGTGGGAAAATTACGTTCAAACTGGGTCAGTGTGAGTGTTGAATTTTAGGTTGTGATGTTGAATGCCAGGGAAAAGTATATATTTAATTGCAAGACCCTTAACGGTACTCATGTAAAGAGGGATGTAGGTGTCCAAATCCACAGCTCCCTGAAAGTGGTAACAAAAGCAGTTAGAGTGGTAAAGATGGCAGATGGAATGCTTGCCTTCATCCGCAGCCGAGGCCTGGGTCGATATTACAGAGGTGTGAAGTGGAGCATTGACAGCGGTGAAGCCTTGCGACGATATGGCCTCGGCGGTGGTGAAGCCTCGTGGTGGCGGCGATGAGAGCGTGGAGGACCATCGTGAAGGGGAAGAACAATGGAGGATCTGGCGTGGGAGTTGGGCTGAGAACAATGGACCATGGGGGGGGACAATGGGCACCTGGCGTGGGGGAAGGAGAACAAAATGAGGAGCCGACGTGTTTTGTAACTTAGTCAACTGCTATTTGTATTCAATGGGTATGCTGCAAAGATTCTCACTGTGCCTCGTCACATGTGACAATAAAGTATTCCTTTCCATTGAGTATAAGAGTCAGGAAGTCATGTTGCAGCTTTATACAGCTGCTACAGATGGGCCTGTACTTCGGGCGACTGCGGAGGGTTCAAAGGCCCTGACCACGGGTGAACAAAGAGTAAGTTGACACAAAAAGGCAGCATCTCTGGAGAGAAGGAACGGGTGACGTTTCGGGTCGAGATCCTTCTTCAGACATCTTCGTTGGGACGTTCGTGGGCGATCTGACAGAAGTACATAAAATTATGAGAGGCACAGATCAGTCATAATCTTTTCCCGGGGTGGGACTGACAAACAAAAGATGGCGTAGCTTTAAGATGAGAAGGACTAAGTTTAAAGCAGATGTGTGTGAAGGTTTCACCACAGATGCCTGGAACACACTGTTGGAGCTGGTGGTGGAGGCAGATACAATAGGGACATTTAAAAGCCCTTTAGATGGGCAGAAACTGGAGGGACTTTGATCGTATGCAGGTAGAGGAAATGACTAACTCATCAAGGACATTATAGGCCGTAGGGTCTGTTTCTGTGCTGTACTGTCCTATAGAAGAGAGCACCAAATTACACAAGGAAACAAATGTTTCATGAAACTATTAGTTTTAGTTTTCACCATATAAGCAGCGAAAAAGAAATGCGCTTTATAGCATATTTGACACCGCTAACCCTTGCAATGTGCTTCATACAAGTAATTATCTAAGTGTGATATCAGGACAAATAATGTAATATTTGAACGAATAACAACAGGTTGATTTCTTTCCTTTTATGCAATCACCATTAAACATACTTACCCCTGACTTTATTATGAAGGAAGGTCAACGATGAAGCAGTTGATCGTTTTGGCTCAGACACTTTATATAAATATGTGCAGTGGTATTGCAGCCAGACAGACTGTTGCAGGCCACAATATGTACCTGAATTATCCACCAACCGCAGAGGTTGAGTGAGATACCCATTGAACTCTTGTGCAGTACAGGCATCCTCAGCATTGGGGAGGTGAACCGTTCAGTCTCCATAGAGACAGATCAGTTTGGTTGGTTATTTTCATAGTGAGCTATCAGTGTACACCAGTGATAATTGGAGGTCAAGATGTGAGCACCATTGGAAGTCAAATGTGACGAGGAATGTGAAGCTTGCGTGGATTGACCCTTCCCAGAGCGCACTGTACATCCTGTTGATGTTACTTGTGGGCGGAGCAACAAGGCAAATTCCTTGTATGTGAATACTTGGCCAATAAACTTACTTACTAAAGGGCCTGTCCTACTAGCATGCAACTCCATGCGATGAGTGCCACCTAACGTGGTCGCTTGAGCCGTCCGGCGTCGCGGGGCCGGTCCCACTACGATCGCCGGAGCCGTGCGGAATTGTGCGGAGTTTGTCCCGACATCACGCAGGGCTCCGAAAAACTGACCATGTTCAAAAATTCCGCGCGGCAACGGCTTGTCGGCTCGCAGTTGCCTCGACGCATTACACACCACCTCGACGTCGTGCCTCCGTGACCCTCTCTGTAGGTGACTCCGCGACCCTCTCTGTGTGTGGCTCCGTGACCCTCTCTGTGTGTGTGCCTCTGTGTCCCTCTCTGTGTGCCCCTCTCTGTCCTGGCAAACTTACCTTTAAGACTTTGCTCCAAGTTCGCGTCACTTTGCGCCGCGTTGCACCACTCACCCGACCTCCGCGCGGCCCTCGCTGCCGGTTTGGTCGCGCTCACCGCATGGAATCGCATGCTGGTGAGACAGGCCCTTTACTAATGAAATCAAGACCAAATTGTGTAAACCAGTGAGTCTCACAGGAGTGATTTAGTATTGAGAGTAGGGAATGTTAACAAGGAATATATCTTCAGACTGTTTAAGAGGGAACTGCAGATGCTGGAAAAACCAAAAGTAGACAAAAAAAGCTGCAGGAACTCTACCGGTGAAGCAGCATCTAGAGAGAAGGAATAGGCGACATTTCGGGTTGAGACCCTTCTTCAGCGGTGTAGAGAATACCAACGGTGTTATTTGTGAGTTGTGGATTTGCAGGGTGCATACCATTGGCATCTGGGCATGTTTAAACTCATGATGGGTCAACAAGTTAAGTGAGACACTAAGCCATTGGTTTAGTTTAGTTTAATTCAGTTTAGAGCTACAGTGCAGAAACAGGCCCTTCGGCCCACTGAGTCTGCACCGACCAGCGATCCCTACACATTTAACACTATCCGACATACATTAGGGGCACTTTACACATACACCAAGCCAATTAACCTGCCAAACCAGTCTCTGGCGCTGCAACAAGCGCTGTAAGGCAGCAACTCCACCTTGCGCCACCGTGACCGATTTGAAGGTGTTGGCTCAGACACCATATGTATGGTAGACGCTGAAGAAGAGACTCGACCCAAAACGTCACCGAATCCTTCCTCCAGAGATGTGGAGTTACTCCAGCATTTAGCATTTCTTGGTTTTACTAACGTTGAGAGCAAGATTGTTTTTTCTGGCACCATTTGGTCTGTCGATCGCTCCCCGTCCTACACTCTGACTCATTGGCATCTGCAATTTGTGTAATGACGGTGCTGTCATCAGCAAATTTGGAGATGGATTTGCAACTGTATTTGGCTGGACAGTGGAGAGCTGTGATTTTGATCAGCTGGGTCAGGGACGCAGATGTTGGACGGAAGAGCTGCTGATGTTGCTGGAGATCATTGTGAATAGGATGAACCCATTGAAATGTCACCCTCCATGTTCTCCTCATCCCGCTTCGAGAGAGCACAGCCAACAGAACCCATGGAAGATTTTAAACTTGTGTAGGAAGGAACTGCAGATGCTGGTTTAAACCAAAGATTGACACAAATTGTTGGAGAAGCTCAGCAGGACAGGCAGCATCTCTGGAGAGAAGGAATGGGTGACGTTTTGGGTCGAGACCCTTCTTCAGACAGAGGTTCCAAGAAGGGCCTCGACCCGAAACGCCACCCATTTATTCTCTCCTGATATGCTGCATGTCCCTGAGTTACCCCAGCATTCTGTGTCTTTCCAAGATCTTAACTTGGTTGTGCAAAGTGGATCATGTGAGTTTCCTGTTGCATTCCTACCTGTTATTCATTTCCAAAAGACCCAACATCAGGCAGCTGTTTACCAACCTGGCCAGCAACATAATGAAGGACAAGCTGCATCCCGGCCACTCCCTCTCCTCACCATTCCCATCAGGCAAAATGTCCAGATTCAGGGACAGTTTTTAACCCAGCTGTTATCTGGCAGCTGAAACATTCCACCACAACCAGAGAGCAGTCCTGAACTGCTATCTACCTCTTTGGTGACCCTCAGACTATCCTTGATCAGACTTTGGTGGCTTCAGCTTGCACTAAACATTATTCCCCTATCATGTATCTATGTAGATGGCCCGATTGTAATCAAGTATTGTCGTTCTGCTGACTGGTTAGCACATAACAAAAGCTTTCCACGTGACAATAAACTAAACTGAACTGAACAAACCAGTGCGCTAATGCTTCTTTGATGCCACATTTAATATGCACTCACTCCCCATTATGCAGAAGGACACACGTATCGGCAACACTCCAAACTTTCTGGATGATCTCTGAGAGATTTGTTGCCGTGATTGATTACCAATCTTGGCTTCCCACTGCGTTACTTCAGGTAGCCAACAGGGATTACATTTCACTCTCTCTATGGTGAACACGCAGATTTTTAATTATGGATTGTGTCCTTGACAGAGTGTTTTTGTTGAGAATAAGACAAAGCTTCTCATATTGACATCAACTTGAGAAGCTCTTTTACTGCAAATCAATCTCAACAAGTAAGACACTGCGTAATTTAGCTACCTCACGGACATCTCACCTCCATTACTGAAATTATTTTGCATTTACCTTTTAATCTTGCATTTGATAGACAGTTAAATTTGTTTTTTTTATTCTGAAGTGCTTGTTTTATCTGCCTTTTGGCTGCCATGTCATTCTGAAGGAAAGCATTAATTTCCCTGAGTGCAGTGAGAGTGCCGGTGTGCATTGTGGGCAATTCATAGCATCGTGCTACTTAAACAAGCTATTTATTTCGCAAATAGTGGCATCTTCAAACTTAATATGTGACTATTATCGGGAGAGTGACATTCTGCTCAGGAACATGAAGCAGGCCTTCCAACAACTTGCTTTGAAAGCACAGTGTTTACATGGACAGATAATATGGTCACAGTCGTGCGTGCGTGTGTGTGTGTGTGTGTGTGTGTGTGTGTGTGTGTGTGTGTGTGTGTGTGTGTGTGTGTGTGTGTGTGTGTGTGTGTGTGTGTGTGTGTGTGTGTGTGTGTGTGTGTGTGTGTGACCACATCTTCGCAAAAAAAATGATGCAGTAACAGTAACATTTTTACATATTCCGGTAGAAATTTTTCCATGGAGTCCAAAATCACCTTATCTGAAAGTGTCATGTCTCGAGTTATTAATGAAAATTTTCATTTGGACAAAACTTTGAAATAAAAATGACTATCTTTCACTGATGACATCACAATGGATCTGTGTGCCTGCCGTCTTGCTCGCACTGTGAGTGATGTCACCCCCCCCCCCCACCTCCCCCTGTTATTCAATAGATGAGCCAGTCACGCCCTGGATTGAAGCCGCCGAACTCGCAGTCCTTTGGTTGACGCCTGCTGTCCACTGCTACGCGCCCTCCTCCGCACTCCCCCCTCCCCCTCTCCTCTCCCCCTCACCCACTCCTCCTCCTCTCCCCCTCCATCCCTCTCTCTCTCTCCCCCACCCCCTCTCTCTCTCTCTCTCTCTCTACCTGTCTCTGCCCCTCTGTCTTTGTCTTGGCCCCTCTCTCTTTGTCTCTGCTGCCTCTCTCTCTGCCCTCCCTCTCTACACCCCCCCCCCCCCCCGTCCCTCTTCCTCTCTAGCCTGCAAGTTGGGGGCTATGCGCGAGTGGATAGGCCGGGGATGGGATAAAAGGAGCAAATTAATAATATTAATATAACTAGACTAAGTGAGACCCGTTGGGTCCCATTTTCACATGGTCCTGGTCCCCCAATGAAATATTCCTCCATTCATGCATAGCTCCTAACTGCACAGGCACGGCTCACGGGTTCCTGTTGTGATGCCCATGATCCACCATCATCCCCTCACCCCAACCCTACCCCTTGCCCTTCCCCCCCTCCCGTGCACCCACTCAATCCCTCCTCAACAACCGCCCCCGCCACTCTTAGCGGCTCCACGGCGGTGCAGGCACTCACACCCATTGGGTTCCCATTGTGACGTAGAACACGCAGGTATTACTGCGCAGGCGCAGCTGACGGGCACGGCAACTGGAAAAGGGATTTATTAAAGCTTAAAATGTGAATAATTCTTACAATATAACATTTAAAGGCTACAGATAAGATTTATTCAGTAACTGGCATTGTGCAGCTTGGGATGGGGATGGCTTCACATGTGGCCGGTAGGGGGGTGGGGGGGGGAGACAGGGGGGGTGCTGCCGTGGCCTACCCCTGCCAGCCTGTAGCCTCCCGGCTCTGGCCTCACTGAGCGGCTCCCGGCCTCAGCTCCCGCTGCAGCTGCTGGCCCCACCTGGGCTCAGCGGTTTGTCGTGATCGTGATCGCTCCACACTTTGCTTACTCTTCCCCTTCGGTTTTATTCTTCTCGCCGCCAGTGATTGACAGCGGGTGCCAGAAGACGCGTCACCGTCCTGGCGAATGACAGCAGAGAAGAACAAAAACCTTCATAACTTTTGTAATATTCCACTAATCAGAACAAAACTTGGTGTGTTTGCAGCACAGGAGAAGGGCGAGTTAGGTGGCAAAAATCGTAGTGCTATCCAGTACCGATTCTGCACAAATGTAAAAACAACTCAAACCGGAAGAGTACAAGATGAGATAAATAGATAGATGGATAGATGGGTGATATCAAGGGGGGTGGTTAGTGTGTGTGTGAGATGATGCAGGCCGCCCCCCCTCACAACCGCGTGTTGAGGCGATGGGACCCAACGGGTCCCACTTGGTCTAGTGATGTATAAAATCATGAGCAGAATAGATCATGTAAATGCAGAGTATGGGAATCGAGAAGCAGAGGACAACCTTTTTACAGAAAGGGTGGTTGGTATATGGAATCAACAGAGGAGATGGTTGAGCCAGATACTATGGCAACTTTTAAGAAACAGGTACATCCATGAGCTACGTTTAGAGGGATATGGGCCAAACACCGGCAGGTGGGACTCATGTACTTGGGCATGTTGGTCGGAGTGGGCAAGTTGGGTTGAAGAGCCTGGTTCCACACTGTATCACTCTATGACCCTGTGATTCTCAATGAGTCATTTGTTACAATGTGAGTAGATTCGATGCAGCTTGTTTTAACATGTGCTTCATGGCTCTGTAAACGGTGGACTGCTTCTTTAGACAGCCATTGCAAGTCTGTCTGCTCCAGCTGAATGGAAATAATCCAAATAACACTCAACCAATCGGACCACTTTCAATATTTAGCTTATTATACTCTGAACATTTCTTGGGCGGTATGTGGAGAGCAATCCCTGAAAGTCCGTCCATCGGAACTGAAAATGATCCAGATATGTATTGATAGTTATACATAACGTGGATGAGGTCAGAGTCTGGAATTTGAAGTTGCATAGGGGGTCCACCGAGGATAAAGAGGAACCCAGAGTGGAGGGCCATCGAGAGCTAAAGGGGACCAAGACGCGGGGGGGGGGGGGGGGCAGGTGCGCGGGGGGGCGGGGGCAGGTGGGGCACGTCAAGAACTAACGGGGGGAGGAGGGACCATTGGGGAAAAATAAATGGTACTTGTAACTTTGCTGGTAGCCTTTATGTGGCAGCTCTTTGTATACCTCGGTGTGAAAAACAAAGCATCTCACTGTGACTTGTCACGTGCGACAATGGAAGTCTCTCATCTCATCTTCTTTCTCATATTCCAAAAGTAGGTGTTTGTCATATCACAGTCTCGAGCCCACGATTTGAATCTCCACATTTTGTAAAGTGTCAGTTAAATGCCATTCGAGAGCGATTAAGAATTAAGTTCCAATCACCACCTCTACACACCATCTGATTTTGGCACTACAATGATGGAATAGTAATTAATTAACCAGACCACCAGCCAAGGACCATTAATCTAGAGGCAGGAGTTTGAATTCCACTGTGCCAGCTCAGGACCAGTTCAATAAAACCGGCATTGAGACTTGTTTAAATAATAATCACATAATACTTCTGGATTGTTGCAAAGTGCACACTCCTCTCTCAACCCCCCACCCCAGCTGGTTAACTATTAACTGTCAGGGGACCTCTCCCCCGACTCTCAGTCTGAAGAAGGGTCTCGACCTGAAACGTCACCCATTCCTCATCTCCAGAGATGCTGAGTTACTCCAGCATTTTGTGTCGATCTTCATTTGACACATGTTGAAAGTGCACCACTCTATGGTAGGAAGCGGGGGGAAGGCACCCCAGGGCAGATTTACCATGATACTGAAGATAGACACAAAATACTGCAGTAACTCAGCGGAGCAGGCAGCATCTCTGGAGAGAAGGAATGGGTGATGTTTCGGGTTGAGACCATTCTTCATGCTGACAGTCATGGGAGAGGGAGACACAGAGATAAGGAAGGGAGAGGTGTGAAATTGACATCAAAGGGGATGCGGTTCAAGGAAAATGTAGACAAGATCATTGTTAGTTTGGAGAAGGTGACAACGAAGGATTTTTATCCAGTAAGTTGCCGAGTGCAATGTCCACAAACCACTTCTACATCTACCCACTTTGAATAAAAGCTGCCGTATAATCTTAACAAATAAACATCATGCCCAAAATGACTTTTCTGTTGGAAGATCGAGCACAAGGGTGATGTTTCATGTAGAGAAGCTTTGTCACACTGAGAGTCAGAGAATATAGAGGTATGGAAGGGTAAGGTGTGAAAGGTGTCACCTTCCCCTCAGCCACCAATGAACTATTCAATGTTTTCTTGATCATCGTCTGCTTTGATTTGTCATTTTCACACCCTACCATTCCATATCTCTAGTTTCCCCTCTCCCCTGACTCTCAATCTGAAGAAGGGTCTCGACCTGAAATGTCACCCATTCCTCCTCTCCAGAGATGCTGCCTGTCCCGCTGAGTTACGCCAGCATTTTGTGCCCATCTTTGTCAAAGTGGTTACACCATTCCAATGATCTATACTCCCCTGTTGCCACAAAAGTTTCTACTTACACCAGGAACACTATTGCTATTAAATACAATTAAGAAATATGTATTCAAATTAGAATTAGAATTATGTAAATTTAAAATGGAGTCAAATTATATCTGATCTCTGGAATTAATATTTTCTCTCCCATATCTCGTGGCTTTGCCTTGGTATGTGCAGCGGCCAAAAAGTGTTCAGAAAGTTGCAGTGGGGGAAATGACCCAACATGCAAATCAACAGTGTCACAGAGTCATAAAATTATACAGTATTGCAACAGACCCTTGCCCAACTCATATAACCTTATAACATATAATAATTACAGCACGGAAACAGGCCCCCTCGGCCCTTCCAGTCCGTGCCGACCATTATTTTCCCCTAGTCCCATCTACCTGCACTCAGACCATACCCCTCCATTCCCTTCCCATCCATATACCTATCCACTTCACTTTTAAATGTTAAAATCGATCCTGCCTCCACCACTTCTGCTGGAAGCTCATTCCACACAGCCACCACTCTCTGAGTAAAGAAGTTCCCCCTCATGTTACCCCTAAACTTCTGTCCCTTAATTCTCATGTCATGCCCTCTTGGTTGAATCTTCCCTACCCTCAATGGGAAAAGCTTATCCACGTCAACTCTGTCTATCCCTTTCATCATTTTAAAGACCTCAATCAAGTCCCCCCTTAAAGTTCTGCGATCCAAAGAATAAAGACCTAACTTGTTCAACCTTTCTCTGTAACTTAGTTGCTGGAACCCAGGCAACATTCTAGTAAATCTCCTCTGCACTTTCTCTATTTTGTTGACATCCTTCCTCTAATTAGGTGACCAAAATTGTACACCATACTCCAGAATTGGTCTCACCAATGTCTTGTACAATTTTAACATTACTTCCCTACTCCTATATTCAATGCTCTGATTTATAAAGGCCAGCACACGAAAAGCTTTCTTTACCACCCTATCGACATGCGATTCCACCTTCAGGGAACTATGCATAGTTATTCCTAGATCCCTCTGTTCCACAGCATTCCTCAATTCCCTACCATTTACCATGTACGTCCTATTTTGATTTGTCCTGCCAAGATGTAGCACCTCACACTTATCAGCATTAAACTCCATCTGCCATCTTTCAGCCCAATCTTCCAAATGGCCCAAATCTCTCCGCAGACTTTGAAAATCTACTTCATTATCCCATCCCTGTAGCTGTCCAAGTCTTTTATATGTTATACGTGGTAATACCCTTGTGAATCTTTTTAGTAACATTTATGTGTATAATTAACACACAGTTTGGCGATGTAAGGGTAATTGCAATGGTTCAGTCAGTGAGTGTTTCAGGAAGCTTTGCAGTTGCTTTAGCAGAAGACCTGGTGAAGGGATTATGGAGCAGTAGAATATAGGCTAGAACACATGGAAGATAGTTGATGTGAAATAGCAAGTAACGCAGGTATCCAACGCCTCTGAGAAGCAGAACATATGGAGATGACATGTGGAGGAAGGAACTGCAGATGCTGGTTTACACCGAAGATAGAACAAAATGCTGGAGTAACTCAGCGGGACAGGCAGCATCTCTGGATAGAAGGAATGGGTGATGTTTCTGGACGAGACCCTTCTTCATGCTGAGAGTCAAGGGAGAGGGAGATACAGAGATAAGGGAGAAATGAGAAGTGGGAGGGGTGGAGAGGCAAAGCAAGAGTTACTTGAAGCTACTGAAGTCAATGTTCATACCGCTAGGGTGTAAGTTGCCCAAGTGAAATATGAGGTGCTGTTCCTCCAATTTGCGTTGGACCTCACTGAGTCTCGGAGGCCCAGGACAGAAAGGACAGTGTGAGAATGGGAGGGGGAGAAGTGTTTAGCAACTGGGAGACCAGATAGATTCAGGCGGACGGAGCGGAGGTGTTCAGCAAAATGATAGCCGAGCCTGCGCTTGGTCTCGCCGAAATACAGGAGTCCACACCTGGAACAGAGGATACAGTAGATGAGGTTGCAGGAGGTGCAAGTGAACCGCTGTCTTACTGGAAAAGTCTGTCGGGGTCCTTGGACGGAGTTGAGGGGGGAGGTAAAGGGACAGGTGATGCTTTTCCTGTGGGGAAAGTACCTGGGGAGGGGGTGGTTGTGGCGGGAAGGGACAAGTTGACCAAGGAGTTGTGGAGGGAACGGTCTCTGCGGAAGCGGAAAGGGGTGGAGATGGGAAGATGTTGCCAGCAGTGGGATCCCGTTAGAGGTGGTGAAAATGTCAGAGGATTATGTGTTGTATGTGACGGCTGATGGGGTAAACGGTGAGGACAAGGTGGACTGGGGGGGCCAGGGGAGCAAGAACAAAGATGTGGGATGTTGAGGAGCCCCCTAGTGAGGGCCTCATCTGTGATGGAAGAGGGGAACCCTCGTTCCCTAAAGAATGAGGACACCTCCGATACCCTGGTGGGGAACACCTCATCCTGGGCACAGATGCGGCATAGACAGAGGAATTGGGGGTAGGGCATAGAGTCTTTGCAGGAGGCAGGGTGGGAAGCTGTGTGGTCTAGATAGCTGTGGAAGTTAGTATGTTCTCAAATTGGAGGAACAGCACCTCATATTTTGCTTGGGCAGCTCACAACCCAGCGGTATGAACATTGACCTCTCTAACTTCAATTAACCCTTGCTTTCCCTCTCTCTCCATCCCTTCCCCATCCCAGTTCTTCGACCAGTCTAGATGTCCCTGATTCCATTTTATCTCTGTTGACTTTGTTGTCACCTTCTCCTGGCCAACAATGATCTATTCCTCACTTTCCTTGATCTCTCTTTGATGTTCTGTTTTCACACTTTACCCTTCCTTACCTCTGTGTCTCCCTCTCCCCTGACTCTCAGTCTGAAGAAGGGTCTCGACCCGAAACATCACCCATTCATTCTATCCAAAGACGCTGCCTGTCCCGCTGGGTTCCTCCAGCATTTTGTGCCTATCTTTGGTGTAAACCAGCATCTGCAGTCCCTTCCTACACGTACTGCAAGGAAACATTTTTAAACACAATACTTGTTTTGCACTCGCTGAAAGGATATCTGAGCTCATCCCATTTGGTTGCATAAGTCCTCTTCTATCCATATATCTGTCCAAATGTCTTCAACACCGTAAAGAGCAATTTATTAATACTGTTAAAAGAGTAAGACATTTTTTTTAAAGCCAACAGGGTTTTAAAAGCCATCAGGAAACATGGATCCACAGACACCATAAATCCCTCATACAGACCCCTATTTATCAAAGATCATTCAGTTTGTGTATCAAAACTACTTTTTTCGCCACTTTCTGGTATTATAATGGTAGAAGGTTAGTTCAATTTGCTCAACCTATCAAGGCAACTGCAGGAGCCTACTTTTTTTCTTGGCAGTGGTCGTATGATTTTATCTTTTGCCTTAATCCCAAAGATCCCCCCCCCTGGTTCTCCAGGTCTTTGGCCACTGTGGCAGCCCCCGTGCCAGCTGACAGTGTGATTACTTTTTGATTACATTTGGGTTGCTGTTCTCCATCACGCAGGGCACTCCACTGACACAATCTGAGCACATCCTCACTTCCCCCTTTCATCCTTAAATCCAGAAATTACACAGGGAAGAGGTGTCCTGGACAGCACTCGAGAGATGTTTTGTTGTTAGCAGGTGGAGCTTTCATCTTACTCAGCTGTGCATTAGATTGGACAAAACCGATCTTGCAGACAGCTTGCAAAGTGGTGGCTGGTTTCACATCTGTTTGCTGTATATAATTTTGACTCTGTACTCAGCTTGCCAATTCAGTGGTAATTTAGCCACAAAAACTTTGTTGCCCTGTCCCTTTGAGAAATGAATGGAGCACGGACAATCAGCAAATGGACAGAGTAGATGCAATGAGAGCTGTGTCTCAGAGATAAAAGGCCAGTAACAACTCACCAACTTTTCCGTCCATTTCTCTCACTTTTACATATGATTTGTCAGATGTTACAAATGACGGGTGATGTTTCGGGTCAAGACCCTTCTTCAGTGTGAAGAAGGTGTAAACCAGCTGCTTCAGTCTGAAGAAGGGTCTCGACCTGAAATGTCACCCATTCCTTCTATCCAGAGATGATGCTGTCCCACAGAAAGATAGAAAATAGGTGTAGGGGTAGGCCATTCGGCCCTTCGATTCAATCTGATCATGGCTGAACATCCGAAATCAGTAGCCCGTTCCTGGTTTCTCCCCATATCCCTTGGTTCCGTTAGCCCCAAGAGCTAAATCGAACTCTCTCATGAAAACATCCAGCGAGTGGCCTCCACCGCTGAGTTACTCCAGGATGTTCTGTCTATCATCGGTGTAAACCAGCACCTGCAGTTCCTTCCTACATGTTACAAATGATTATTGGATAGTGGAGGACCTGACTAATGAATATCGGACTTTATTCACATTCGCTCATACATTTTAAAGTATTTTTCTATGTAGTAGTAATAATGTTTAGTTCTATTAATTAATGATGCATTATACATTCCATTAGTTTGATTATGCGTAACGTTGGGGTGAATATTCATTGTTATGGATAATTTTAGCAAGTGATGTCGGACAGTACAATATGGGTAGCTGTAGAAACAAAACATTTCTCATTTATGGAGAAATTGGCTTGTGGACAGTTCTCGGAATCAAACCCTTACATAACATTAGCTCAGTGACACAGCTGGTAGAGTCGCTGCCTCATAGCACCAAAGACCCAAGTTCAATCCTGATCTAGGATCGCCTTCTGTGTTGAGTTTGCACCGTTCTCCCTGCGACCGGATGGGATTCCTCCAGGTGCTCCCATTTCACCCACATCCCAAAGACGAGCGGGTTTGTAGATGAATTGGCCTCTGTAAATGAATCCTACTGTGAATAGAATGGATGTGACAGTGTGATAACATGGAACTAGAGTGAAAGGTTGATGAATGGCCGATGTGGACTCGGTGGACTGAAGGGCCTGTTTCCATGCTGTGTCTTTCAATCAATCAAAACACCGTGCGGCGTGATGGGCGATACGGTGGCGCAGCGGTAGAGTTGCTGCCTTACAGCGCTTGCAGTGCCTGAGATCCAGGTTCGATCCCGACTACGGGTGCTGTCTGTACAGAGTTTGTATGTTCTCCCCGTGACCTGCATGGGTTTTCTGCCAGATCTTCTGTTTCATCCCACACTCCAAAGACGTACAGGTTTGTAGGTAAATTGGCTTGGTAAATGTAAAACTTGCCCCTGGTTTATGTAGGATTGTGTTAATACGGTATATGGGGGTCGCTGGTTGGCGCGGACCCGGTGGGCCGAAGGGCCTGTTTCTGCGATGTATCTCTAAACTAAACTAAACTAAAATCCTGGGGAATGGCCTGTATCTTACTCTACTGGAAGAGCAGCCATGATGATTTAGACACCAGTCCCTAGTTGCAAGTCGGGAGTCACTTTGCTGTATATATATATATATTCGGTGCTAAGGTCAATGCAAAGTTTCCTCCTTTCTCCACTTTACCAAGTAGTTAGCTGGACCATTTCAGATGGGTGTTAAGAGTCAAACACATTGCTCCATAGAGTTACATAAATGAAGGAACCATAGAGGTCTCTCCTCACTTGGAGGGCATAAGTGAATCATATGGTTCTTACAATAACCTGCTAGTTTCATGATTCCTGTTACCCAGAAACATTTATTTTTATAAATTCCAGATTATTTATTATTGAATTTTCATTCCCACAACTGTGTTTAGTTTAGTTCACAGATACAGGGCGGAAACAGGCCCTTCAACCCACCGAGTCCGCACCAACCAGCGATCCGTGCACACTAACACTATCCTACACACATTAGCCCACATTAGCACGTGAGCCCCAGTTGCTTCGACGCTACAGTTGCACTGCTGGATGCGGGTGAAGAACAAAGGGAAGAGATAAGACTTGTGCCTTCCATCACAGTGAGGAGGTGTTGGAGATTCACTGTGATGGATGCTTGTGTAAATTGTGTTAAGTGTGGGTCTTGGTTTTTTTTTGTAATGTCATGACTGGCCTCAACGACCTTCTGTGGCAGTCCCTGGAATTCTCTGCCACAGAAGGTCATTGAGGCCAGTTCATTGGCTATATTCAAGAGGGAGTTAGATGTGGCCCTTGTGGCTAAAGGGATCGGGGGTATGGAGAGAAGGCAGGTACGGGATACTGAGTTGGATGATCAGCCATGATCAGATTGAATGGCGGTGCAGGCTCGAAGGGCCGAATGGCCTACTCCTGCACCTATTTTTCTATGTTTCTATGTAGGAATGACATTTCGTTCAAACCTTGTCTGTTTGAATGAATATAAAAGGCATTCTATTCTATTCTATCCTACACACATTAGGGACAATTTCCAATTTTTACCAAATCCAATTAACCTACAAACCTGTACATCTTTGGAGTATCTCAGAGCAGATCTCGGAGAAACCCACGCAGTTCACGGGGAGAAGGTACAAACTCCGTACAGACAGCACCCGTAGTCGGGATCGAACCCTGGCGTCTGGCGCTGTAAGGCAGCAACTCTACCGCTGCGCCAGCGTGCTGCCGCCATGTTGGAGTAATTGATATTACAATTAATATATTGTGGACAAGTAAGTTTGCACACATTATTGAATTACCTTGGGAGGTGAAGTTCAATGTCACTTCCCGGAGGTGATCAGAGTGCAAGAATACCGTCGATAGAGATTCACATGGAAAGTTATCAAAACAAAAAGACACAAGGGTCCAGCAGTAACAGGCAGGCCATTTGTGGGCTGTGTATTTTTGAGCCTTGTTCTCTAAATCAGGTAAAGGGAAGATGGATCTGGATGTAGCAATGGAGAGGAAATTATTTAGATCTATGTAACATTTTGTCACAACCCCAGGGCGTGCCAAACTTTGTGGGCAAGAAGGTATTTCAGAGACGCAGACATTGTTACAGAGAAATCAACCAGCATGCTCGTGCAGAGATGGACAAATGACAGTGAAATACACAGCATTTCATCTGCCCTGACCATCGCACAAACCAATCTCCCTTCCATTGACTCCATCTACACCTCACGCTGCCTCGGCAAGGCCAGCAGCATCATCAAGGACCAGTCGCACCCTGGCCATTCCCTCCTCTCCCATCGGGAAAAAGGTATAGAAGTGCGAAAACGCACACCTCCGGATTCGGGAGCAGCTTCTTCCCAGCTGTTATCAGCAACTGAATCATCCTACCACACCCAGAGAGCAGTGCTGAACTACTATCTACCTCTTTGATGTCCCTCGGACTATCTTTGATCGGATGTCACTGGCTCTATCTTGCACTAAATGTTATTAGACTATAGACAATAGGTGCAGGAGTAGGCCATTGTGCCTTTCGAGCTAGCACCGCCATTCAATGTGATCATGGCTGATCATGCTGCCTTCTCCCCATATCCCCTGACTCTGCTATCTTTAAGAGCCTTATCTAGCTTTCTCTTGAAGGTATCCAGAGAACCGGCCTCCACCGCACTCTGAGGCTGAGAATTCCACAGACTCACCACTCTCTGTGAGAAAAAGTGATTCCTCGTCTCTGTTGTAAATGGCTTACCCCTTAATCTTAAACTGTGGACCCTGGTTCTGGACTCCCCCAACATCGGGAACATGTTTCCTGCCTCTAGCGTGTCCAAACCCTTAACAATCTTATATGTTTCAATAAGGTTCCCTCTCATCCTTCTAAACTCCAGAGTGTACAACCCCAGTCGCTCCATTCTCTCAGCATATGACAGTCCCGCCATCCCTGGAATTAACTCCGTAAAGCTCAATAGCTCCCTCAATAGCAAAAATGTCCTTTCACAAATGTGGAGACCAAATCAGAACACAATACTCCAGGTGTGGTCTCACTATGGCCATATACAACTGCAGAAGGACATCTTTGCTCCTACACTCAACTCCTCTTGTTATAAAGGCCAACATGCCATTCGAATTCTTCACTACCTGCCGTAGCTGCATGCTTACTTTCTTTGACTGATGAACAAGGACCCCCAGATCCCGTTGTACTTCCCCTTTTCTCGACCTGACACCATTTAGGTAATAATCTGCCTTCCTGTTGTTGCTACCAAAGTGGAAAACCTCACATTTATCCACATTAAACTGCATCTGCCATGCATCTGCCCATTCACCCAACCAGTCCAAGTCATCCTGCATTCTCATAGCATCCTCCTCATAGTTCACAATGCCACCCAGCCTTGTGTCATCTGCAAATTTGCCAATGCTACTTTGAATCCCTTCGTATATTGTAAATAGCTGCGCTCCCAGCACCGAAGCTTGCGACATCCCACTGCCTGCCTTTCTGAAAGGGACCCGTTAATCCCTAATCATTTGTTTCCTGTCTGCCAACCAATGTTCTATCCATGTCAGCACTCTACCCCCAATACCACATGCCCTAATTTTTCTCACTAATCTCCTACGTGGGACCTTATTCCCTTATCGCGCATCTGCACACTGAAGGGCTCGATTGTAATCATGTCTTGTCTTTCCGCTGGCTGGTTAGCACGCAACAAAGGTTTTTCACAGTACCTCGGTATTTATGACAATAAACAAAACTGAACTGAACTATTTTATTGATGTTTGTTCATCAGTGGCAGGGACACCTGCCCTGCCCCTCTAGGAGTACTGGTATTGTGTCACACAGAGCAGCTTTGTTCTCCGAGTCCAAATTGTCTGATTATTTCCTGGAATGGGACTTGAATCCACAAGCCTCAAAGCTGAGAGCACTACAGCTGAAGCCACGTTGAGAAATGAAGCAGCATAATAACTGGTATCTGATCCAGTGGTAACTCGGTCAATATTATAGTGACTGAAAAAACAAATATACAACATGCATTATCGAGTTCATGTTACAAGCAGACTACTTTGTTAATTTCCTGGTTCACACCATTCTGGAATTAGATATTGGAATGTAGGGACAAGCTGTAAATGCGGTAGAGTTGGTGTCTTACTGCGCGTACAGTGCTGGAGACCCGAGTTTGATCCCAACCACAGGTTCTGTCTGTATGGAGTTTGTACGTTCTCCCCGTGACTGCATGAGTTTTCTCCGATATTTTCAGTTTCCTACCACACTCCAAAGACGTACAGGTATGTAGGTTAATTGGCTTGGTGTATGTAGGTATGTTACAAAACTTACCTTGAACAGTGCTGCAGTTCTGCCGCTCCCCATGTGCGCGACTTTGGCGCCTTTCAGAGGGGGCGGGCTTAAAGTGCCGTTTTTCTTCAGACTGGGCAAATCGATCAATGTCGGGCGATTTCGTTGTGGAAGAAAAATCGCTCCGACATTTCATTAATGAAGGTATTTTTAAATTACGCTAGATTATTAATTATCTAGAGTAATTTAAAAATCACCTTCAAAAGTCGTGAACGCCGATAACAGGAAGGATTTTGCGTAGGGGAGAAAAAAAAGATACACAGTTTATTTTTATATTAAAAGTTGGTTTTTATGGAGGCTTTAATAATATTTTCATGTTGCAAAATGGGGACCAAAAAAAATGTATGAACCGGCTGTATTTTTCATACTGACTTCACAGCAAACCGCAACGTTCCAATCCACCGCATTCCACTAAAACCCACTCGCTAGTTCATTTAAATGGCCATTAATTTACAGGCATTAAACACTAAATTCATTCCATTTAGCCCAGAAATTCATGAAAATGAGATTTAAAAATTATGTTATATTGTGGATTATTGTGTGAATATTATTTGGACACTTAGGCAATTTAAAAAAAGTTTATCTTTTCTTAAGAAATGGATAGATGTTTAGACCTGCTCATTGAATGTTGTAATTAGCTACAATTAGATAACTAACTAATTATATGCTTTAATTCCAGGTCATCCAAGTAAGATTGTTTCATATTTGTTTCAGAATGCTTCAATCTATAATAACTGAAAATGTCATTGACTTCTCTTCATTTTTAAGAAAGTTATGGGCTTTTAAAGGTTCTAGATCACAGCTTTTGAGTTAAGTCAATTGAAAGGCAATGGGGAACAAGATGATAATTTCCGAGTATGGTCATAACTTTCTTAATACTGAAGATATGAAAGTGAATTAGGTGTCAAATTAAATTTATTTTTATGCTTTATCTGATGGGATAAATTGCAGACTTGATTTTTTAAATCTCAACATTTTGTAACATTGCTAGTGTATGTGTAGAAATTGTCCCTAGTGTGTGTCGGATAGTGTTAATGTGTGCGGGGATCGCTGGTGGGCGAGGACGCGATGGGCCAAAGGGCGTTTGTTTCCACGATGTTTCTCTAAACTAAACTAAATATATGGTGACATAAAGGTTGGTGCTGCTGCCTCCCATCTTCATCATCCTGGGTTTGATCCTGGAGTCTGCACATTCCCCTGTGACTGTACAGGTTTCCTTTGGCTGCTCTGGTTTCCTGCCACATCTCGAAGACCTGTCACTGGGATAATTTGGAAGTGGTAAAATCAATCCTTCACTAGCATGTTGGAGAGAATTGATCACAGGGGTACAAAATAGGATGGAGAGAGGAATGGGGACCGAAGATAGACACAAAAAGCTGGGGTAACTCAGCGGGACAGGCAGCACCTCTGCAGAAAAGGAATGGGTGACCTTTCGGGTGGAGAACCTTCTTCAGACTGAGAGTCAGTGGAAAGGGAAAATAGACAGTGATGTGGAGAGATATAGAACAAATGAAAAATATATGCAAAATAGTAACGGTGATAAAGGAAACGGGCCACGATGGGCTTGTGTTGCTGGCAGACCATTTATGTCAGAATAAGTAAATAATTTGCAGAAAAATCTTGCATTTTTATATTGATGGATATTTAAGGCAAGAACTAGTGGCTTTCTTAGCTCATGTATGGGGTGGGAGATTGCAACCTTCACATGGTCCGTCCTGTTTCAACGATTGCAATCAACCTGGCGTGCACAATCAATTAAGATCAAATAGAACATGTTGTCCTCCAACTTTAGGCTGTGCTCGACATATGCAAGAAGAAGAGTTCATGTATGGCCAGCAATTATCCACCCCCTCCCCCTTCCCAATTCTCCTACCAGTCTTACTGTCTCTGACCACACTCCGCCCACTCCCCTGACATCAGTCTGAAAAAGGGTCTCAACCCGAAACGTCGCCCATTCCTTCTCTCCAGAGTTGCTGCCTGTCCCGCTGAGTTACTCCAGCATTTTGCGTCAACCTTCGATTTAAACCAGCATCTGCAGTTCTTTCTTACACATTATGGCACGTATGTCCATGCTTGCTACATCATGCAAGGTTCCATCAGTAACAGCACACAGTATTGGTATTCTAAACGTACACACATCAGCACCCGCTTACATGCTCTAAGCGTTGGCATTACATGAAGTAAAATAGTTTGAATGAGCGGAGATGCATGAGAAATTGATTAACATGTTTTAACTTCATACAATAGGAATTGGAGGAAGTTGAAAGGGTAGCAACTGAAAAGTCACATCTATTTTTGAACTACAGTACATTCAGAAAGTATTCAGACCCCTTCACTTTTTCCACATTTTGTTACATTACAGCCTTATTCTAAAATTGATCAAATTCGTTTTTTTATATTATCAATCTACACACAATACCCCATAATATAAAAGCGAAAATAGGTGTTTAGAAATTTTTGCAAAGTAATTAAAAATAAATAACTGAAATATTACCTTTACATTAGTATTCACACCCTTTACTCAGTACTTTGTAGAGGCACCTTTGGCAGTGATTACAGCCTCAAGTCTTCTTGGGTATGACACTACAAACTTGGCACACTTGTATTTGGGTCATTTCTCCCATTCTTCTCTGCAGATCCTCTCAAGCTCTGTCAGGTTGGATGGGGAGCGTCGATGCACAGCTATTTTCAGCTCCCTCCCGAGATGTTCGATCGAGTTCAAGTCCGGGCTCTGGTTGGGCCACTCAAGGACATTCACAGACTTGTCATGAAGCCACTCCTGCATTGTCTTGGCTGTATGTTTAACGTCATTGTCCTGTTGGAAAGTGAACCCCTGCCCCAGTCTGAGGTCCAGAACGCTCTGGAGCAGGTTTTCATCAAGGATCTCTCTGTACTTTGCTCCGTTCATCTTTCCCTCAATCCTGACTAGTCTCCCAGTTGCTGCCACTGAAAAACATCCCCACAGCATGATGCTGCCACCACCATGCTTCACCATAGGTATGGTATTGGCCAGGTGATGAGCGGTGCCTGGTTTCCTCCAGACGTGACGCTTGGCATCGTCCACAGAGGAACTCTGGAACTCTGTCAGAGTGACCATCGGGTTCTTGGTCTCCTCCCTGACCAAGGCCCTTCTCCCCCGATTGCTCAGTTTGGCCGGGCGGCCAGCTCTATGAAGAGTCCTGGTGGTTCCAAAGTTCATCCATTTAAGAATGACGGAGGCTACCGTGCTCTTCGGGACCTGCAACGCTGCAGAAATTGTTTTATACCCTTCCCCAGATCTGTGTCTCGAAACAATCCTGTCTCGGAGGTTTATGGACAATTCCTTTGTCTTCATGGCTTGCCTTTTGCTCTGACATGCACTGTAAGCTGTGGGACCTTATATAAGGTGCATGCCTTTCCAAATCATGAACGATCAATTGAATTTGCCACTGGTGGACTCCAATCAAGTTGTAGAAACATCTCAAGGATAATCAGTGGAACCAGGATGAACCTGAGCTCAATTTTGAGTGTCATAGCAAAGGGTCTGAATACTTATGTAATGTAATCTCAGTAATTTATTTTTAATTACTTTGCAAACATTTCTAAACACCTGTTTTTGCTTTTTTTATCATGGGGAATTGTGTGTAGATTGATAATTTAAAAAAAATGAATGTAACCAATTTTAGAATAAGGCTGTAACGTAAAAAAACGTGGAAAAAGTGAAGGGGTCTGAATACTTTCTGAATGCACAGCAATGGTAGCAGCCCATGTTCGCTGCTACAGTTGAGCACAGTGCATATGATTTTCTGCATCACTTTAGATTCCAACAAGGCAAACATTAGGTCTGAAACATATTTGGCTGTCCCTGGGTCCAGCAATCCAAATAAAAGGTGATTTGGCACCTTTGGTGAAGCCTGTGCAAGACTCCACTCGGCTAGGCAGGGTTTACTGCAACCGGACTATCAAATTAAAAAGGCATGAATTAGAGGAGTTACAGAGCTGGGAATGCGAGTCCTACCCGCAGTAACAAGATTCAACATTTTTAGGAGACAGAGGAATCGTCGGGGACTTGAATATTTCAACTTCAAAGAGAGGAGAGAGCATAGATTCAGCTGTCACGCACCCACTACAGCAAAACAAACCGGAGCCAAGCCAACATTGTAAACAGTGGCGTGCACGTATCAATGGCCAGATTGTACTGGGATTCAGCCATAACAGAGCAGTGGACATATTAAAGTTATGCAGCGATCAGCCGCGCTCAGTGTGACAGCACGGGTATTGGTGTCCTGATGGGAGGATTCATTGCTTGTGGATTCAGCTATCAGCAAGACAGCTTTCCAATAGCAGTATTAAATCCACCCATGCACGTGGGGACAGATGGAGCAGATGCTTGTCCTTTAGTTTAAAGTGCTCCGGTGCATCATTTTTGTGCAAAGACAACATCATTGTCAGACACCAAAGCTGAGCAAGCTTCATTCGGAAATGATCCTGGAGCCATTCAGAAGCCCTACATTATGCATAGGTTTGCAGCGTGGTCAGTAGCAGGTGGCTGCATTTGCAGTTTAGTTTAGAAACACAGCATGGAGACAGGATCTTCAGCCCACCAAACCCATGCCGACCATCCATCACCTTATTCGCAGTAATCCTACGCTACTCTCCTTTTGCATCCGCTCTCTGCATGCCGCGGGCAATTTATAGAGGGCCAATTGAACTCCAAACCCCCAGGTTTTTGGGATGTAGGAGGAAATCAGAGCTGAAACCCAGGTGTTCACAGGGAGACTCCACACAGACAGCACTCGAGGTCAGGATTGAACCCGGGTCTCTGATGCTGGCACCGGTCTACTCCAATGAGCCAATGTAGAGCCCCACAGCCCCATCAGGTAGTGACGCAGAAGATTCTGCCTTCAGTCCTCTCTAATAATTATGAGCCCCTCACTGTGTAGATACAAGAATAAAGAATTTAAGGAATATATTTCAACATGATACAAGAGCTGCAGAGTCATAGAGTGATACAGTGTGGAAACAGGCCCTTCAGCCCAACTTGCCCCTACCGACCAGCATGTCCCAGCTACACTAGTCCCACCTGCCCGTGTTTGGCCCACATCCCTCCAAACCTGTCCTATCCATGTACCTGCCTAACTGTTTCTTAAATGTTATGGCCCTGTCCCACAGTACAAGTTCATTCCTAGAGCTCCTGAGTTTAAAGTAAATCTAACTCGTGGTAAGCACGGAGAATTAACGTAGCGGGTACGTCGGAGCTCGGGGACGTCACTTAGCGGCTCGTAACGCTAACGGCAGGTACTCGGGAAGACTCGCTAACGGCAGGTGATCTCGGGAAGACTCGTGAAGATTTTTCAACATGTTGAAAAATGTCCACGAGAGCCCCGAGTACCGACGAGCGGCCATTACCATAAATCTCTGAGTTTGAATCAGGGCAACCTCGGGGAAATCTCTTGCAATGGACTCGTACCGTGGGACAGGGCTTTAAGGATAGTCCCAGCCTCAACTACCTTCTCTGGCAGCTTGTTCCATACATCCACCACCCATTGTGTGAAAAAGTTAGTCCTCAGATCCTTTAAAATCATTTCACCTTCACCCCTTAAACCTATGTCCTCTGGTCCTCGATTCACCTACTCTGGGCAAGAGAGGTTGTGCATCTACCCGATCTATTGCACTTTTGATCTTCTGCACCTCGATAAGATCCCGCACCCTCCTCCTGCGCTCCAATAATAGAGACCCAGCCTACTCAAACTCTCCTTATAGCTCACACCCTCAAGCCCCGGCAACTTCCTCGTAAAGCTTCTCTATACCCTACCGAGCTTGAGACCATTCATTTGCTGTTAAGAAATGGAATATGTTAGTAATAAGGGATGTTTTTGTCAGGGGGGTTGATGTTGATTTGGTACCCATGGCCAGAAAGCCAAAGGCGGAACTGCTAGACGGATACCAGTTCAGATAACTCCTCTTCTGTGAATGAACCTGATGGGGACATGGTTAGCATGTGAACCATGGTTAATATGACAGAAATCAATGATATAGATAGAACAAGGTCTACTGAGAGGGCTCGAGAAGCAGGGAACTAAATTAAAATGCAGGACACCATCCGTAGTAATCTCACAATAATTACTTAAGCCTCGTGCAAATTGACAGGTTAGAACAGATCAGAGTTAAATGCATGGCTCAAATAATGGGGAAAGGGAAGTGAATTCATTGCACAATGGCACCAGTACTGGGTGGAAAAGAAAGATATGATTGTATTGTGATAGGCTCTATTTTAACGCCTGGATCCTGGCGAAATGGATTGCAGAGGGATTGTAATAATTTAGATTTAAAGGAGAAATATTATCAAAGGGCAAAACAGCAATTTGAGCAATAATATAAGTAATGATATGCAGAGAGAGGCAAGGGGGACAGGAAAACACACAAACCTACACGTTAAGATTTGATGAGTGAGATTTGATTAGTACGGGTGTCAGAGGTAATGGGGAGAAGGCAGGAGAATGGGGTTCGGAGCGAGAGATAGATCGGCCATGATTGAATGGCGGAGTACACCTGGGCCGAAAGGCTTAATTCTACTCCTATCATTTATGATATGATCTTATGATGCAAAGAAACAAGTTGGTGGAGGAACCCAGCAACTCTGAAAGCATCTGTAGAGGCAAAGATGGATAGTTCAGGTCCATATTCTGCATCAGGAGTTAAAGAGGGTCAAGAAACCTACTGCAACAGTGCATCAGGAAGCAAACTCGATTTAAAAAAAAGCGAAATACAGTTGAGAACTACAGCTCAGAAACAAGCCATTCCATCTACCGAGTCCGCACCGACCAGCGATCCCCGCACATTAACACTACCCTACACACACTAGGGACAGTTTTACATTTTATACCAGGCCAATTAACCTACAAACCTGCACGTCTTTGGAGTGGGGAGGAAATGAACGAACTCGGAGAAAACGCACGCAGGTCACGGGGAGAACGTACAAACTCCATACAGACAAGCACCCGTAGTCAGGATCGAACCCGGGTCTCTGGCGCTGCAAGGCGGTAGCTTTACCTCTAAGCCACCGTGCCACCCTGCTGTGCCCTTCATTAAATATTATTAACATAGAAACATAGAAACATAGAAATTAGGTGCAGGAGTAGGCCATTCGGCCCTTCGAGCCTGCACCGCCATTCAATATGATCATGGCTGATCATCCAACTCAGTATCCTGTACCTGCCTTCTCTCCATACCCTCTAATCCCCTTAGCCACAAGGGCCACATCTAACTCCCTCTTAAATATAGCCAATGAACTGGCCTCAACTACCCTCTGTGGCAGAGAGTTCCAGAGACCCACCACTCTCTGTGTGAAAAAAATCCTTCTCATCTCGGTCCTAAAGGATTTCCCCCTTATGCTTAGACTGTGACCCCTTGTCCTGGACCTCCCCAACATCGAAAACAATCCTCCTGCATCTAGCCTGTCCAACCCCTTAAGAATCTTGTAAGTTTCTATAAGATCCCCTCTCAATCTCCTAAATTCTAGAGAGTATAAACCGAGTCTATGCAGTCTTTGTTCATAAGACAGTCCTGACATCCCAGGAATCAGTCTGGTGGTTGAATCACTTTAATGGATGAATCATTTTAAACAAGACATACTGATGATTAAAATACTTAAATGATTTTAATGGAAAAGTTGTTTCAAAGATGTAGTTGCATTGTGAATATTAAATATTTCAGAGTACGGAATATTTAGAAAGCAACACAGTGGTAAAAGGAGGTGGGTGGTAGTTTTGTTGATTAACAAACATGACCTAAGACTCATAGTGAGAAATGGCCCTGACTTGGAAGAATTGGAAGTAGAATCAGTAGGTTAATTTTAGTTTATTGACACAGCGTAGAAACAGGCCCTTCAGCCCACTGAGTCCACAGCAAACACTAATCACCCGCTCATGCTCGGTCTACGTTATTCCGCTTTCTCATCCATTCTAATGAACTTACATACCTGCAGGTCTCTGGGATATTGGGTAGAAACTGGAGCACCAAGAGGAAACCCACGAGGTCACACTGAGAATGTGCAAACTCCACACAGCCAGCACCTGAGGTCAGGATGTAATCCGGGTCATTGTTGTATTGAGGTAACAGCTCTACTGCCAGTGCCACTGTGCTGCCCAAAACTAACATCCCCAATGGCCTTGGTGAGACTTGAACTCATGTCTCCTGATCCATTAGCCCAGCAGTTTGACTGCTGATCCAGTAATTTGACCGTTACACAGGGACTTTGCACATTCACCCTGCGACCATGTGGGTTTCCTCCCAAATAGGGGCGGCACGGTGGTGCAGCGGTAAAGCTACTGCTGTACAACGGAGATACCCAGGTTCGATCCTGACTTATCTGTACATAGTTTGTACATTCTCCCCGTGACCTCTGGACTCTCCGCCGATCCTCTGGACACTTTCAAGAGAGAGTCAGATAGAGTTCTTAAAGATAGCGGAGTCAAGGGATATACGGAGAAGGCAGGAACGGGGTACTGATTGTGGATGATCAGCCATGATCACAGTGAATGGTGGGTCTGGCTCAAAGGGCCGAATGGCCTACTCCGACACCTATTGTCTATTGACCAGCGTGGTTTTTCTCCGAGATCTTCGGTCTCCTCCCACACTCCAAACACGTACAGATTTGTAGGTTAATTGGCTTGGTATAAATGTAAAATTGTCCCTAGTGTGTGTAGGGTAGTGTTAATGTGCGGGGATCGCTGGTCAGCGCTATCTCGGTGGGCCGAAGGGCCTGTTTCCGCACTGTATCTCAAAACTAAACTAAACTAAATAAAGAAGGTGAGTTAACATAGAACTCGTGTGAATGGGTGATGAAAGGTCAGGGTGGACTCGATGGGCCAAAGGGCCTGTCTCCATGATGTATCTCTCAACTAAAGTAAACAATGGTAGAGTGGTTTACAAGCCCACTAACAGCGCACATATTGGCTCAAGGACAATACAATCATCAATGAGGATTTTAATCTTCATTATACGCCAGGCAAATGAAATTGGAGAAGTAATTTGGAGGTTGGGCTCATTGAATACATTGACAATTCTCTAGAACATAATTAGGGAAAATGTCAGTAATCTTATGGTCAAAAAACATCTTTGTCAAATAATCCCCATTTGAGAGCGACACAGACCAGGCAGAAACTAGAGCAAACACAAATAAGACTGATTATATGGCTGTGAGGGTGTTCAAGGTAATGGGCCTGTCCCACTTGGCAATTTTTTAGGCAACTGCCGGTGACTGTCATAGTCAATAGACAATAGACAATAGGTGCAGGAGTAGGCCATTCGGCCCTTCGTGCCAACACCATCGTTCAATGTGATCATCCCCAATCAGTACCCCGTTCCTGCCGTCTCCCCATATCCCCGACTCCGCTATTTTTAAGAGCCCTATCTAGCTCTCTCTTGAAAGCATCCAGAGAACCCGCCTCCACCACCCTCAGATTCCACAGACTCGCCACTCTCTGTGAGAAAAAGTGTTTCCTTGTCTCTGTTCTAAATGCCTTACTCCTTATTCTTAAACTGTCGTAGCAGGTCGCCGAAAAACTGGGGACAACCCATGTCATGAGGGCAACAACCTACCACAGCACCTACGTCAGGTGAAGTCAAGCTACGCTCATTGGCGTCAAACCCACTGTCGCTGCAAATTTTTCAACATGTTGAAAATTTAGCGGCAACCAGATAGACGCTACGACTTTGTGCGCGGCTGAGGAGACTACTCCCGGTGACCACCGGCGAACATGTGGCAACAAACCAGTCGCCTGTAGTTGCCTAAACAATTGGGACAGGCCCATAAAAGGCAGTTTGAGAAATAAGATTCAGTAGCTTATCAGTAAATAAATAATGGCAAGCATTTGCAAAAATCCTCCATTGATAAATAAAAACTTCACAAGTAAAGTTATCCATGGCTAATTATGAAGGATGGGAATTGCGTGAAATTAAACAAAATGCTTCTAATGTTGCCAATAGAATGTTATAGTGGAAAAATAATAAATTAGTGGATTGGGCGAGCAATGGCTAATGACAAAAGATTTCCACGCCAGGAGCCAGCATATTGAGAGTAATGTTTGGGCGTTGAACACACTGCTTATAAACACACTGCCTTATGAGAAGCCAACATGAGAAGAGACAGCAAATGCAGCAGAACTGGAGGGAAATCAATAGATCTGATAACACTGAGAAACCTAAAGTAATTAATTTCACTACGGCACTGGTATTGGTTTACGATTGTCATGTTCATTGACATACAGTGAAAGACTTTGTCAACTCACACTGCACACGAGTACAACAGATAGTACAAAGCCCTATACATGAGGCCAACAGTGCAATGTGAATACCAGAATGAAGAACATGGTGTTACAGTGTTACTGTGTTATAGTGTTACAGTTATAGAGAAAAGGGGATGGAGAAAATGAGTGGAGATATTAAGGGAGCTAAACTCAAAGTGATCAGGTGACTCGGCAACAATAGCTTCCAACTCAGGAAGCAGGATGACACATTGGGTGGTGGTCCCCAGCATTTCACTGACCTTAGGACAGTACAAACAGATTGAACGGCAGCAGAGGAAACAATGGTGTTATTTGAAAGAGGGAAATGTCGACTAGTTGGTCCAACATCTGTTGAGGCTAAACATTGAAATTGGTCCGTGCCGACCAGCGATCCCCGCACACTAACACCATCCTATACACAATAGGAGCGATTTACAATTTCACCGAGGGTAAGTAACCTGGAAATCTGTATGTCTATGGAGTGTGAGCGGAAACCGGAGCGCCCGGAGAAAACCCACACGGGTCACGGAGAATGTAGAAACTCCGTACAGACAGTACCGGTAGTCAGGATCGAACCCAGGTCTCCGCCGCCGAAAGTAAGCAACTCTACCATTGCGCAACCGTGCTGCCCTTCTAAAATCAAAATATGATAAGGCAAAAGATGCCATGCGGACCAGCGATCCCCGCACACTAACACCATCCTATACACAATAGGAGCAATTTACAATTTCCTTACAAGGCAAAAGATTTCATTAAATTAAACAATATGTTTGGCAAACATGAGTATTTTAAGGATATAATAACGTTAGATTAGGATTATAGTATATCTGGATTTTTAAAGGTTTCAGCCTCATACAATTTTTCCTTTTAAATAAAGGCCTGTGAGATTGCAAGTAACATATTGGCATGAATAGAAATTAATTAAAGAACAATAAACAGAGAGGAGGATTACGTATTCAGGTTGGCAGACTGTTACTAGTAGGAGTTACAAGGACTAGTTCTGGTCCCTCAGCTCACAGTTAATCTTAAGTGAGAGAATAAAAGGCAAATTGTAACATATCCAATTTTGCTGATGATACAAAGCCACGTGGAAAAGTATGTAGGAAGGAACTGCAGATGCTGGTTTAAACTGAAGACAGACACAAAAAGCGAAGTAACTAAGCGGATCACACAGCATCTCTGGATAAAAGGTGACGTTTCGGGTCGAATTCCTTCTTCAGACAGGAATATCTTCAAAGCATAACTTTCATACTTCAAAGTATCCTGTGAATTTTTTGCCGTGTCTTCAGGGGGTGGTAGGTGAACTGGGAAGAGAGTGGCAGATGGAATGTAAGAAAATGTGAGGTTTTGCACTTAACATATATATAACACCATATAACAATTACAGCACAGAAACAGGCCCTCTCGGCCCTTCCAGTCCGTGCCGACCATTTATTTTCCCCTAGTCCCATCTACCTGCACTCAGACCATACCCCTCCATTCCCTTCCCAATCGATCCTGCCTCCACCACTTCTGCTGGAAGATCATTCCACACAGCCACCACTCTCTGAGTAAAGAAGTTCCCCCTCATGTTACCCCTAAACTTCTGTCCCTTCATTCTCATGTCATGCCCTCTTGTTTGAATCTTCCCTACCCTCAATGGGAAAAGCTTATCCACGTCAACTCTGTCTATCCCTTTCATCATTTTAAAGACCTCAATCAAGTCCCCCCTTAACCTTCTGCGCTCCAAAGAATAAAGACCTAACTTGTTCAACCTTTCTCTGTAACTTAGTTGCTGGAACCCAGGCAACATTCTAGTAAATCTCCTCTGTACTCTCCCTATTTTGTTGACAACATTTTGTTGGCTTTGATGGGAAGAATAGAAAGGAAAAAAAGTGGAACAGTAACTGACTGGGAGCTGATAGAACATGTTTGTGTGGATTTGAGAGATACAAATAATAAGCAAACTGCAAGAAGTTGGAAGACAATGGAAAGTTGCACTTTGTTGCAAATAAATTGAAGTGGTGAAATGAGGAATCTTGCTGAGATGGTGCGGTTCATTGTTGAGAACTTGTTTAGCATGCACTGTGCAGTTTTAGCCCTTCTCCTAATGAAGGGTTCATTTTCCAATGAGTGCAACATTGTATCAATCACAGTTTAGTTTATTGCCACGTGTACTGAGGTACAGTGAAAAGCTTTTGTTGCGTGCTATCCAGTCAGTGGAAAGACAACACATGATTGCAATCGAGCCATTTACAGAGTATAGAGACATGATAAGGGAATTATGTTTAGTGCAAGCTAAAGCCAGCAAAGTCCGATCAAGGATAGTCTGAGAATCATCAAAGAAGTAAATAGTGGTTCAGCGCTGCTCTCTGGTTGTGGTAGGATGATTCAGTTGCCTGATAACAGCTGGGAAGAAACTGTCCCTGAATCTGGAGGTGTGTGTTTTCACACTTCTATACCTTTTGCCTGATGGGAGAGGGGAGAAGAGGAAATCGCCAGGGTGTGACTCATCCTTGATGGTGCTGCTGGCCTTGCTGAGGCAGCGTGAGGTATGGATGGAGTCAATGGAAGGGAGGTTGGTTTGTGTAAAAGTAAAAGTAAAGTATCCTTTATTGTCATTCAGAACTTTCGGTCTGAACGAAATTTCGTTCCTTGCAGTCATACATTTAATAAAATAACAAAACACACAATAAACACAAATTAGCATCCACCACAGTGAGTTCACCAAACACCTCCTCACTGTGGTGGAAGGCAAACGTCTTAAGTCTTTGTGTCTTCCCTCCTTGCTCTCCGTCTGCGCTGAGGCGATCCAGGCCTCCAATGTTGTGACCCCACCGGGTGTTGGTGAGTCAGTCCCACGGCTGGATCCAAGCTCCGCGAACGGACCAGTTCAAACTCCGCGGCCCAGGGGCGGTCGAAGCTGCCGAATCTGCCGCCCTCCAGTCCAGCGGACGAAGCTGTTGCCGCGGGAGCTCCGGAAAAACAGGTCACCAACCTGTGACCCGCGAGCTCCCAACGATGTCGTCCACTGGGCCCGCGGCCGAGCCTCCGAGGTCGGGCCGCCGTACCGCCGGGACACCTCCTCAGCCCCGAGTCGGCCGTCACCGCCGCCGGAGCCCGCCGTAGCCCGCCACAGCCCCGAAGTCGGCCAGCCTCGCGCTGGTAAGTCCTGACTGGCTCTGCCTCCGGAGCCACGGGTCGGTCGCAGTTGGAGGCCGCCAGATCCGCCATTAGGCCTCAGCGCAGACGGAGACGGAGACGGGGCATACGACAAAAGAAAAAGTCGCATCCCCCCCGAAGGAAGAGACTAAGACACATTTCTCCGAACCCCCCCCCTCCCCATACACACCCTAATAACTCAAATTAACTGGCTAAAACAGGACAAGGACAACAAAAAAAACAGACGCACTGCAGGCGAGCCGCAGCTGCTAGGGTCAGGGTTGCGGCCACAATTGGCTGCAATTTCTTGCGATTTTGGATGGTGCTATTCCCAAACCAAGCTGTGATGCAACCTGATAAAATGCTTTATTTCTATGGCGCATCTGTAGAAGTTGGAGAGAGTTGTAGGTGACATGCCGAATTTCCTAAGCCTTCTCAGGAAGTAGAGGCTTGATTGATACCGGGATGTTGGGTGTGCCCTGTGAAGAGAATTTTGTGAGATTGTCAAAAACTCAATGAAACGTGGAAGATTGTGACATAGACAGACTGCTGCATGTCACACAACCACTTCCTCAATCTGGAGATTGTAGAACTAGCAGAGAAATACTGAACATCTGAAGGTGAAAAAAGAATGAACATTAAAGATTGACATTGACATTTCCACCAACACCTTTCCCAGAAAATATTTGTGAAGGGTATTTTAAAGAGATGCCAGCACCTACTGGCCTTATATATATGTGTGTGTGTGTGCAATGGAGCTAGTCATTCCAAATTTAATATATATTAATACAGTTTATGTTTTTCATCAATTTTTAAACAAGGTTAACAGCCAGGTTGTGAAACTTGGAAGCTAATTATCTTGTTTGGCCTCCAAGAAAACATTACATATTCATTGTGCATGAAAATAATCTGAACATTGACATTCCCTGGCCTAATTAAAGCAAGAAAGGGGGTACTTCATCAGTGTGTCACCCTTCAAGGCCACAGGACACCTCGAACCATGTTGCAGATAATGAGGTGTATTTAAAATCATTCAGTAACTGCGGTGAAATATGCCGCCATTGTTTTGAGATACAGCGCAGAAATAGGTCCTTCGGCCCACCGGGTCCGCGCTGACCAGCGATCCCCGCACATTAACACCCACTAGGGACAATTTTTACATTTACCAAGCCATTGTACCTACATACCTGTACGTTTTTGGAGTGTGGGAGGAAACCGATCTCAGAGAAAAACCCACGCTGTCACGGGGAGAACTCCGTAAAGACAGCGCCCATTGTCGGGATCAAACTGGGTCCCGGCGCGGTAAGCACTGTAAGGCAGCATCTATACCGCTCGTCACCGTGCCACCCATAAAATTAACCATTACTGTGGATAAATATGTCACCAAGCCTATAACTCAGGCAGCAATGAAATGATGATCTAATCATCTAATTTTAAAGGTGCTGTCTAAGGGACAAATTTTGGCTTGATGTTTCATATTTCACATATTTCACCACAATTAATTACCCTCTCTCTGAAAGTTGCCACGAAAGCATGGAATGTTGTGAATGCCCAACGGAGAGATCAGTCGGGTTTAACATCCGTAATTCTGTTCTCCCCGTTGCCAAACACTTTAATTCCCCTAAGATAGACACAAAATGCTGGAGTAACTCAGCGGGACAGGCAGCATCTCTGGATAGAAGGAATGCGACTTCTATTCCTTCTTCTATTCCATTCCTTTTCTCCGGAGATGCTGCCTGTCCCACTGAGTTACTCCAGCATTTTGTGTCTATCTTCAGTGTAAACCAGCATCTGTAGTTCCTTTTTACACTTTAATTCCTCTTCCCATTCCCACACTTACCTTTCTGTCCTGGGCCTCCTCCATTGTCAGAGTGAGGCCAAATGCAAATTGGAGGAACAGCACCTCATATTTCACTTGGGCAGCTTACACCCCAGCGATATGAACATTGACTTCTCTAACTTCGAGTAACCCTTGCATCCCCCTCTCTCTGTCCCTCCCCCACCCAAGTCATTGTACTAGCTTCAAGTCATCTTGATGAGTCTCATTGTCTGTAACTTGTTTTCACCTAGCACACAGCTAACAATGACCTGTTCCCTTTGCATATCTTTCATTCATTCCTTCTATATCACTGTACATCACCGTGTATATTCCTCGTCTCCCTTTCCCCTGACTCAGTCTGCGGATAGGTCTCGATCCGAAACATCACCTATTCCTTTTCTCCAGAGATGCCCCAGCTTAGGTTTATCTTAGGTTTAAACCAGCACATGCAGTTCCTTCCTACACTTAACATCAGTGGGGTTTCATTACCATGGGCATAGGTCCCATTGATTTATGTGGTCCATGCATTCAAAAATCTGGAGTGAAACTTGAACTAGTAACAATGAACATGTCAGTGAAAGTGTGAGGTAAATGTGTAAGAAGGAACTGCAGATGCTGGTTTAAAACGGAGATAGACACAAAAAACTGGAGTGACTCAGCGGGACAGGCAGCACCTCTGGGGAGAAGGGTTGGGTGACGTTTTGGGTCGAGACCCTTATTCAGACTGAGAGTCAGGGGAGAGGGAGACACAGAGATAAAGAAGGGTACATTTTGGGTTGAGACTGACACCAGTCTGAAGAAGGATCTGGACCCGAAACGTCACCCATTCCTTCTCTCCAGAGATGCTGCCTGAGCTGCTGAGTTACTCCAGCATTTTGTGTCTATGTGAGTTAAACATGATGTTTTGTTTCACTGCAGCTCTGGGCATTGATGTGGGGTTATCTGATCATTGAACACATAGCAGTGTAATAGAGGGTGGGCCTCACAAGACAAATCCCCCTGCTTTCTATGTATTCACCATAGGATTTATAATCTTGACTAATTCCATACAAATCCGCAGCAGCTCTATAAATCTGCTAAAAATAATGCGGAAGAATTTTCCCGCTGCTCACATCTGCTGTCATGTCCCTGGCAGATGAACATACATAAAATGCATGCACTCAAGCAAAATCTAATACCGGATTTGTAGCACGTCCAACAACACAATCTAAGCCCCTTTGTAAAATCCCTATTTGCACATTCAATTAATGCATTGGCCAGCTATCGTAGAGTGTTAGAACTGTGAACCGTAACTACAGGCTTTTGATGTGGACATTAAATTATTTGTTACGGATCACAATTTGAAATGATTACAAATAAAAAAGTCGGAAAATTCCATACAGCAAGAGGGACTCGAATGATACCGAGTCCATCCTGAAACTACAACCATTTTGAAATGCAGTTAGGCACAAAAAGCTGGAGTAACTCAGCAGGTCAGACAGTATCTTTGGAGAGAAGGAATAGGTGACGTTTCGGGCTGAGACCCTTCTTCAGATGCAGATGGTGATGTAGAGAGATGCAGATGGTGATGTAGAGAGATACAGACAGTGATGTAGAGAGATGCAGATGGTGATGTAGAGAGATGCAGATGGTGATGTAGAGAGATACAGACAGTGATGTAGAGAGATACAGAACAAATGAATGAAAGATATGCAAAAAAAGTAATCTTCTTCTTCTTGCGTTTGAGGCAGCAGAGGTCTGCAGCAGGGTGATGCCATCCGATTCGACATCTGTGGGTGCCCGTCCTAAAAAGGGCGCATGCCCCGTGTTGGCGCCAAGCTGCGGCGCTGCTGCTGTCTCTGTTTGTTGTAGTTGGCCTGACTGAGGTCAGTTGACAGGGGCTCACCATGGGGAGGTCGACAACATGAGCCCCCAAAAAAGTAATGATGATAAAGAAAATAGGCCATTGTTAGCCTAGGTGAAAACGAGTTACAGGCAATGAGACTCAACAAGACAACTATGAAGCAAAAACAACAATTTGGGTGCGGGAGGGGTGGAGAGAAGATGGAATGCAAGGGTTACTTGAAGTTAGAGAAATCTATATTCATACAGCTGGGTTGAAAGCTGCCCAAGCGAAATGCAGTCGTAGCTTTTGCAAAGGAAGTTCCCACAGTCAGTGATAACACAATGGCTAGATCATTGCTGTTTCTGATAGTAAATTGAAACATGGTCGTTGCATTATCAGAAGGCTACAGACCAAGCACTGATAAATAGCATTAGTAGAAATGGGTGCAAGGGCAGAATAGGTTTCTCCATAGAAATATAGAAAATTGGAAGCACAGTCTATTGAGCCTGCTCACCTATTCAATACAACCATGACTGAAGAAGAGTCTCGACCCTAAACGTCACCTGTTCCATTTCTCCATAGATGCAGTCTGACCTGCTGAGCTACTCCAGCTTTTTGTTTCTACCTTTGGTTTAAACCAGCACCTGCAGTTCCTTCCTACACATGGCTGATCACTATTTCTTTCATAAATATATTCAGTAACATGTCCTCCTCAACTGTCTGCAGTAGAGATTTCCATGGGTTCTTGACACTCTTAGTGAGGATATGTCTCCCCATCTCAGTTTTCCCATCCCGAGAATGTGACCCCTTAACTCCAGAATTGTTTATCTGGAAGAAACATCGTCCCTGCATCCAGCCTGTCATGTGCGATCAGAATGTTATACATTTCAATGAGATCCACTGTCCGTCTAATCTCTGGATGATACAGGTGTAGACAACCCAATCTCTCTTTGTTGATAATCCGGCCATCCCAGGAATGAGTTTGGTGAATCTTTGCTGCATTCTCTTTCACAGGTAACGAGACCAGAACTGCATAGAATCCTCCATCTGTAGTCTTGCCATGGCCCTGTGTAATGGTTGTGAGAAACTCTTGCTGCTGTACTCAGTTTAGTTCAGTTTAGTTCATTGTCACGTGTACTGAGGTACAGCGTAAAGCTTTTATTGCGTGCTAACCAGTCAGCAGACAGACAATACATGATTATAATCGATCCATTTACAGTATAAATACATGATAACGGAATCAAATTCTCTTGTAGTTATGACCAGCATCCCATTTTGTCCATTTGTCTATTTGCTTTCAGTAACTTGCGTACAGTAACTTCAGTTTCCTTGGTACTCCAATATTTCCAAAACAAACTTTGGGAGGAAGATGGGCAGAGTGGCCTAATTCTGTTTCTATCACTTAAGACCTTATGACTTGAAATTTCAAACCAGACCTCTCCAATTAGGACAGCATAAGAATATTGCAAGCAGTGGAATATTGAAAGCATTTAATGGACAGCCCGAAATGTGTGGGGATGCAAGGTTCATTTCATATTGCACTGGAAATAGAGGGACCTCTTCTAATGAATGGACCTCAACCAAATCAGACAGATTCCAATGTCCTGACGTAATAATCTATAGGAATAGAGTTTTAAACAGTTTAAATAAACATCAAAGCAAATAACCATTAAAGCAACAGCCTGAGTTACACATATTATCCGAATCGTCTGATCAGCAGAGAAGATTATTGGCTGCAACCTTCCCTCCATTAATGAACTGTACACTGCAAGGGCCAGGAAGCGAGCGGGTAAGATCATCTCTGACCCCTCTCACCCTGGCCCCAAACTCTTTGAATCACTTCCCTCTGGAAGGTGACTCCGGACTGTCAAAGCTGCCACAGCCAGACATAAAAACAGTTTTTATCCACGAGTAGTTGCTCTACTCAACAGCCAAAAAGCTGTAGCCTCCCTTTAATCTGGTATTTTGTTGGTTCACGTGCTTGATCAATGGTGTTTTATCATTAATGTTTTATTATTATTAATGTTTAGTGTTTTCTGAGTCATTTGTAACTGTCACTGTATGTCATGTTGTTACTTGTGGGTGGAGCACAGAGGCAAATTCCTTGTATGTGAATTCCTTGTATGAGGCCAATAAACCTACTTACCTACATATCTTAAGATAAAAACAAAATACTGGAGTAACTCAGAGGGAAAGGCAGCATCTCTGTACAGAAGGAATGGGTATCATCTTTCTTCTACAGTATGAAGAAGGGTCTCGATCTGAAATGTGGCCCATTCTTTCTGTCCCGCTGAGTTACTCCAGTATTTTATGTCTTTCTTTGATATAAGCCAGCATCTGCAGCTCCTTCCTACACATGCTTAATATATACAGTGCATTCAGGAAGTATTCAGACCCCTTCCCTTTTTCAACATTTTGTTATGTTACAGCCTTATTATCAAATGGATTAAATTAATTGTTTTTATCATCAATCTACACACAATACCTCATAATATAAAAGCAAAAACAGGTGTTTAGACATTTTGGCAAAGTAATTAAAAATAAATAACTGAAATATCACATTTACATAAGTATTCAGACCCTTTGCTATGACACTCAAAATTGAGCTTCGATGCATCATTCTTAAATGGAAGAGCTTTGAAACCACCAGGACTCTTCATAGAGCTGCCCCCCCCCCCCCCCCCCCAGCCAAACTGAGCAATCGGTGGAGAAGGGCCTTGGTCAGGGAGGTGACCAAGAACCCAATGGTCACTCTGACAGAGTTCCAGAGTTCCTCTGTGGAGATGGGAGAAACTTGCAGAAGGACAACTATTCTGCAGCACTCCACCAATCAGGCCTTAATGGAGAGTTAGGCCTTAATCAGGCCAGACGGAAGCCACTCCTCAGTAAAAGGCACATGCCAGCTCGCTTGGAGTTTGCCAAAAGGCACCTAAATAAGATTCTCTGGTCTGATGAAACCAAGATTGAACTCTTTGACCTGAATACCAAGCATCACGTCTGGAGAAAACCAGGCACCGCTCATCACCTGCCAATACCATACCTACGGTGAAGCATGGTGGTGGCAGCATCATGCTGTGGGGATGTTTTTCAGCAGCAGGAACTGGGAGACTTGTCAGGATTGAGGGAAAGATGAACGGAGCAAAGTACGGAGATATCCTTGATGAAGACCTGCTCCAGAGCGTTCTGGACTTCAGACTGGGGCAGAGGTTCACCTTCCAACAGGACAACGACCCTAAGCACAAAGCCAAGACAATGCAGGAGTGGCTTTGTGACAAGTCTGTAAATGTCCTTGAGTGGCCCAACCAGAGCCCGGACTTGAACCCGATCGAACATCTCGACCTGAAACTAGCTGTGCATCGATACTCCCCATCCAACCTGACAGAGCTTGAGAGGATCTGCAGAGAAGAATCGGAGAAATTACCCAAATACAGGTGTGCCAAGCTTGTAGCATCATACCCAAGAAGACTTGAGGCTGTAATCGCTGCCAAAGGTGCCTCAACAAAGTACTGAGTAAAGGGTCTGAATACTTATGTAAATGTGATATTTCAGTTATTTATTTTTAATTACTTTGCAAAGATTTCTAAACACCTGTTTTCACTTTTTTATTATGGGGTATAGTGTATAGATGATACAGAAAAATAATTTAATCCATTTTAGAATAAGGCTGTAACGTGACAAAATGTGGAAAAACTGAAGTGGTCTGAATACTTTCTGAATGTACTGTATCATCCCTTCCTTAACCCAGTACGGTCATAAGTGATAGGAACATTCACTCTTGGCTGATCTATCTCTCTCTCTTAACCCCATTCCCCTGCCTTCTCCACATAACCACGGACACCTGCATAAATCAAGAATCTATCTATCTCTACCTTAAAAATATCCATTGACTTGGCCTCCATAGCCTTCTGTGGCAAAGAATCCCACAGATTCACCACCCTCTGACTGAAGAAATCCCACCTCATCTCCTTCATAATGGAACGTCCTTTAATTCTGAGGCTTTGGCCTCTTGTCCTAGACCTTCCCAGTAGTGGAAACATCCTCTCCACATCCACTCTATCTCAAGCCGACACACTATTCTCAAAAAGCTCAGCCCTATTCACAATGTCCCGAGGGACATCAGAGTCAATCAAGTACGGGCAGGAACGTGGTTGCTGCGGCAAAGCTGCAATTGCAGAAGCAAATTTCGACACTGTACAAACTCGCAAACATTACAGTGTTCAGTGATGGTGTCCGGGGGCAAAATATTAAACTGGGATCTGGCCCTACTGTTTTTCAACCTGGTTTCATGGGATTGTGCACCTGAAGGAATAGGTATGCCTTCCTTAAATGCCTTATTGAAAATGCTTTACACTGAGGCACATTAATGTATCATTTTAAATGTCTGCACTCTTCAGTTCAGTTTAGCTTACTGTCACAAAATACAAAACGTGCCCAGTAAAACTTTAAACCTACCCCATCTCATCTTAACTCTGTTCCCTGCAGCATTTTATATTTCCACCATGGAATACAAGATTTTAGGTTCAGGTTCATTATTGTCCTGTGTACAGTGAAAAGCATCGCTTTGCATGCTATCCAAATAGATCAGGTGTACCATACATAAATACAATCTAGACAAACTCATGTACAATATACAGAGCAAAGGGTTACATAGTTCAGAATATAATTCTCAGCATTGCAGCCCATCAGTTCCATAAACAAAGTCCATCGGACATAATGGGGAGGAAGGAGGTGAGTAGGGCAGTAATACCCTAGTTTATGGAAGGATCGAGCCAAATAGAAGAGGGGAAGTTGTTCCTGAGTCTGGTGGTGTGCGCTTTCAAGCTTCTTTACCTCCTGCGGGAGGGGATTACGGACAGCAGTTAACTTTTAGTGTTAAAGAAGGAACTGCAGATGCTGGAGAATCGAGGGGACACAAAAAGCTGAAGAAACTCAGCGGGTGCAGCAGCATCTAAGGAGCGAAGGAGATAGGTGACGTTTTGGGTCGAGACCCTTCTTAAAAGTTAACTTTTAGTCTCTTGTACATCGAGGCACAGTGAAAAGCTTTTGTTGTGTGCGATCCAGTCAGCAGAAAAACAGTACATGATGACAATCGAACCATTGTACAGTGTACAGATGCATGATAAGGGAATAACATTCAGCGCAAGGTAAAGCCAGCAAGGTCCGGTCAAGGATAGTCCGAGGGTTGCCAGCGAGGTAAATAGTAGTTCAGGACTGCTCTCTAGTTGTGGCAGGATGATTCAGTTGCCTCATAACAGCTGGGAAGAAAATGTCCCTGAATCTGGAGGTTTTCACATAAAATCTCAATACACAATGTTTAACTCCCAGATAACAAGGCTACCAACTGATAACATTAGTGGGCTTAGCCGTGTGCTAATATAGAGGGAGGGGTGGACTGTAAAAATGCTGGAGAGTAGTGCTAGGGTGGATTTTATAAATTCTTAAAAGAAAATTCCATGCTGTAAAAAGAGAGTAGTGATTATCTAAAATCCAGCAGATTGTGTCAGAAAGAGACGGCAGAGCATTTAATAATAGTAATAGAGCACTAATAACAAAGGTCACCAGGGAAACATGGTGTAAAGTTAAAATTATAGGTGCGACATCTGAATGCACAAAGTTATAATGTGCTCGTAAAGAATAAATGAGTGAATGACACAAATAGAGCATGGGGATAAATGGGTAAGATCCATAGCTATAGCACAGTTATGATCTCAGGGTGACACATATTGAGGTATATAAGATGCATATATTGGGCGGCACTGTGGCGCAGCGGTAGAGTTGCTGCCTTAAAGTGCCAAACACCCGAGTTCAATCCTGACTGCGGGTGTTTGTACGGAGGTGGTACATTCTCCACGTGACCTGCGTGGGTTTTTTTCCGAGATCTGTGGTTTCCTCCCACACTCCAAAGATGTGCAGGTTTGTTGGTTAATAGGCATGGTATGAACATAAAATGTCCCTGGTGTGTGTAGGATAGTGTTATTGTGTGGGGATCGCTGGTCAGTGTGGACTCAGTGGGCCAAAGGGCCTGTTTCCTCGATATATCTCTAAACCAAGCTAAACTAAACTAAACTAAACCATGGTGCATGTGCGTTTTAATAATACACGGGAAGATGGAAAAAGTTGAGGTAGTTCTGATTCACACCCTGTTGGTATCAGTAGGGTTGGAGCTAAGACTTAAGAAAGTGTAATGAGTAAAAATGGTTCATTGTCTCCACCCCAGTAACCATAATATTGGACGGAGTAACTCTACAAGAGAAGAGAATGTAGTCAGAGTAACACAGTTGTCCTGGGGATCTTTAAACAGCCTGATTTAACCAATTTAACCAAAAGTACCTTGGACAAAAAATGATCCACAAAAGCATTCATGGCAGGTCTCTTGAATAATCCACCAAAGAAACAACTAAGGAATAAACTCATTTAGTTTGGCTGTAAAATGAAGTAGAGATAATTAGTCAAGAATTCCTTGGGGAAGAGTGATAATATGATGGAGTTTTATATTAGGTTTGCGTGTGATCTGATTCAGTCCAAAACTAAATTAAAGAAAGCTAATTATTGCAGCAGGTTTTCAGAGGTGCTTTGGAAAAATTATATTAAAAGATAAGATGGCAGTTAAGCAATGGAAACTTTTTTTAAAAGAAATAATTATTTTCAATATATGTACATTACCCGGCGGGAATAAAAAGTTCACTGCAAAATTAAACTGTAGTCCTTGATTAGTGGACGTGTTAAAAATAGTATAAAATTAAACGAAACTTACATTTATGACAAGCAGTGTGTTAATGTTTGTTGTTACTGGGGTTAGGCTGGGTAATTTACACATTGAAAAATATTAAAGTGTGGTTTAAAAAAATGATTCGCACATAAATGAACATGAAGTTGGTGTTTCCAGTATTGCAGGGACAGGTTGAGTGGAATCGGCCAACTTTTCCTTTAATTTAGAATAGTAAGTAGTCATTTAAACAGCTGAAGAGTTTAGTTGGATTATTTATAATTTTCCTATGCTCCTCTCTGAATTAATCACGTTGGACACGGTGGCGCAGCGGTAGAGTTGCTGTCTTGGAGCAAAATACGGCACACAGACCCGGGTTCGATCCCGACTACGGGCGCTGTCTGTACGGAGTTTGTACGTTCTCCCCGTGACCTGCGTGGGTTTTGTCCGAGATCTTTGGTTTCCTCCCACACTCCATAGACGTGCAGGTTTGTAGGTTAATTGGCTTGGTAACTGTGAAAAAAATTGTCCATTATAAAATTGTCCAACTTCCCTGGTGGACTCTTCGGAAGGTTCAAGGCACAAGGTACAAGGTACTAGGACGGTGGGGCAGGCTTGAGGGGCCAGGTGGCCAACCATGGCTCCAATTTAGTTTAGAGATACAGCATGGAAACAGGCCCTTCGACCCACCGAGCTTGCGCCGACCAGCGAACTCCGCACACTAACACTACCCTACACACACTAGGGACAATTTACAATGATACCAAGCCAATTAGCTTACAAACCTGGTTGGGAGGAAACTGGAGATTCTGAGAGATAACCCACGCAGGCCACGGGGAGAAAGTACAAAAACCATACGGACAGCATCCATAGTCAGGAAGGAACCTTGGTCTCTGGCGCTGTAAGGCAGTAGATGTACCACTACGCCACCGTGCCGCCCGCAACTATTTCCTTAAGTTCTTTCATGTTTGTAAAATGTTGTATCAAGAGTTTCATTATGTTGTATTTAATGAGTTCTTCCTTTGAAGTTTGCAAAGACCATGAGTTTAGAAATCCTGCACGGCTCCTTCCGTAACATGGCATATCCATGCAGATAGCATAATGTTGGAGGTTTGCATTCTTTATTGCCACAGTTTTCCTGAGGGCAAAGCTACTGGAGCAGGCTAGGGCCATTACACTCACACCACAGACACTTGCTGATTACTGTATCAGCGAGCCATGTTTTGACAATGTTTTCAAAAGCACTCTGCTCAGTTTTGGCAAATGAACAAAGCAGATTTCTCCCAATTTGAATCTCCTCCACATGAGGCCTCCTCCTCCTCTGAGATCTCATGCCTCTTTGATATTGCTCCAGTAGTTTCTGAAGTATATTCTGCTGAACATGTTAGATAGATTTCCTGCCTGCTACTGCGACTTTTTATAGCACAATGGAGGAATGTATGTGATTCGACCCAGCATTGTGTCACAACTAAATGATAATGAAGGCTTAATGATACATTGCTCGGGACATCAACCTTTGCTGCTGCGTAGGAAGGAACTGCAGATGCTGGTTTAAACCGGATAGACTCAAAAAGCTGGAGTAACTCAGCAGGACAGGCAGCAACTCTGGAGAGAAGGAATGGGTGACGTTTTGGGACGAGACCCTCCTTCAGACTGAGAGTCCGGGGAAATGGAAACGAGAGATATAGACGATGATGTAGAGAGGTATAGAACAAATGAATGAAAGATATGCAAAATAGTAACGATGATAAAGGAAGCAGTCCAGCAGGCAACAATGGACTGTTTCCTTCATCATTGTTACTTTTTTGCATATCGTTCAAACGTTGCTGCTGCTCTGGGTTGCAAGAGATTCTTATTAGTGGAGGAATGAGGATGTTGCCAAGCAGCGACTTATCCTTTTGTTCTTTCTCTTTGCTTTATTCAGGAATAATCCGAACAGCCGTGGCGAACCTGGACCGCGAGAAGAAGGATCACTATGTGTTGGTGATCCAGGCCAAGGACATGGCCGGACAGCTGGGTGGTCTGTCAGGATCTACGACAGTGACCATCACCATCACCGACATCAACGACAACCCTCCACGATTCAACCAGAGTAAGACATTGTTTCTCTCAGCAGAGGTGAAAGGATGCAAACCCTGTAGCAGGGCGGCAATTCCCCGTGAATGTTCTGGGTTCGCTCCTTCTCTCACTTTAGCGTAGTTTCGAGACAAAACAGGCCCCGAGGCCCACCCCGGGTCCACGCCGACCAGTGATCACTCGTTACACTTACATTATCCCACACACTAGGGACCTTTTACAGAGGCCAATTAGTCTGCACACCTTTGGGGTGTGGGAGGGAACCGGAGCACCCGGAGAAAACCCACGCTGTCAGTGAGAGAGCGTACAAACTCCGTACGGACAGCACCCATAGTCAGGATCGAACCCGGGTCTCTGGCACTGTAATGCCCCTGTCCCACTTAGGTAACCTGAACGGAATCTTCAGGAGACCTTGCGCCCCACCCAAGGTTTCCGTGAGGTTCCCTTGGGTTTTGGTCACTCTCCCTAATGGTGGAAAGTGGTTTCCGCGTAGTCGAGGCTTCTTCTATGTTCCTGCGATTATTTCAACAAAACCAAAACCGGACTCCACTGAAAATAGTTTGCCAGTGGAGTGGGGTCGCTATTTACTCACAGGCAGTCGAAGGCAATCTCCTTCGCTGACCGGCCATTATGATTGGCTCACTGGAGTTTGCAGCAAAGATCCTGTAGATGTTTGGTTTTCAGGACCTAGAAGATCCGCCGGGAGGTAAAATGCCCGCTAACTTGATTAAACTTCTTAAAACGTCTCCACTCCTTCTTCCCTCTTCCCTTCTCTCTCCTCTTCTCTGTCCTGCTCTCCCTCCCTCCTGCGCTCTCTAAAGGACTTACCGTGCTCTGTGGCAGACGTTTACCTTCCTCTTCATCGCGCATACAGTGCTCCTCCGCTGTCCCAGGCCCCCACCTTCGCGATGTGTGTGTGTGTGTGTGTGTGTGTGTGTGTGTGTGTGTGTGTGTGTGTGTGTGTGTGTGTGTATGTGTGTGTGTGTGTGTGTGTGTGTGTGTGTGTGTGTGTATTTGTGTGTGTATTTGTGTGTGTATTTGTGTGTGTGTGTGTGTGTGTGCAGTCGGTAGCTAAGATCCTGTAGGATCTTTGGTCAGTAGATGCAGCTCACGCTTGGGTCGAGGCTTTCCAGGCGAGTGACCAAAACCTCTGGCGACTCATGGAGACCTTGGGTGGGGCGCGAGGTCACCAGAGGTTTCCGTTCATGTTTCCTAAGTGGGACAGGGGCATTAGGCAGCAACTCAGCAAAATATTCTCAGTTCTCCCCTCTCACTTGAAAATTTCCCTCCCGTCCATTGAAGGAGATAGGGCGAAGCCTTTGCTCTGCTAAAAAAGCTTTGGAAAGGCTTTGTAGTCAGTCTATTTCTGCCACAGCACTAAACGAATTGTTATGAGCACAAAATTACCTTTGTACTGCTTAATAATATTCCATACCAAAACCACATGGCACCTATTACCACATATGGCTTGTCTCGAAAAGTAAACACATTGTAAGATCGTGATTAATTTGAACGTGTGACTTTGGAATAGAGCCGGAGGAACAACAAGTAACACCTCGCTTGCATTTTGTGAGTAGCCTATCACTTTTCCTTTGCAATATGCAGCAAACAATGAATGCTAGAGATAGATCGATAGATTCTTGATTAGTACGGGTGTCAGAGGTTATGGGGAGTAGGCAGGAGAATGGGGTTAGGAGGGAGAGATAGATCAGCCATGATCGAATGACGGAGTAGACTTGATGGGCCGAATGGCTTAATTCTAATCCTGTCACTTATGACTTTAGAGATACTCAAAAGGTAAGGCAGCGTCTGTGGAGGGAATGGACAGGCAACATTACAGGTGTGGACCCAACTTCAGAGTAGGGGACAGAATGCTGGGAAAGAGGTGTGACCATGAAAAGCATTCAGGTGTGAAGAAGGGTCTCAACCCAAAATATCACCTATTCCTTTTTTCCTGAGATGCTGTCTGACCCACTGAGTTACTCCAGCTTTTTGTGTCTATCTTCGGTTTAAACCAGTATCTGCAGTTCCTTCCTACTGGCTATATTTAAGAGGGAGTTAGATGTGGCCCTTGTGGCTAAGGGGATCAGAGGATATGGAGAGAAGGCAGGTACGGGATACTGAGTTGGATGATCAGCCATGATCATATTGAATGGCGGTGCAGGCTCGAAGGGCCGAATGGCCTACTCCTGCACCTAATTTCTATGTTTCTATGTTTCTACACAAAAGCCTGGAAATGATAGATACAGGTGAGTGGGGGGTGAAAATACTGGCGACAAAGGCTAGAAGTAGAGAAGGAGACAAAAAGGTGTCTGGAAAGGAGTAGTGGTGAAATGTAAAGCCGGAGGGAGATATATGATTGGAAGGATCAGGGTGGAGGAGAAAGGGGGGAATTACAGGGAAATCGGGAACTCGGGGGTGAGAGATGAAAGGAGGAGAGAAGAGCAGGTTGATGGGGGGATGGGAAAACTGCACGTGCAACGTGGTGAGGGTGGGGTAGGAGGATATTACTTTAAATTGGAGAATTCAATGCTCATTTTGTTGGGTTTCAAGCTATATGTATAATCACACCATGCATTCATTTGTAATCTTGATTTGAGCCCATTCCCTCAGCTTCCACAACACAATGAACCCTGAACACACTTTAATAGTGAATTCCATGAACCTCACATCTCTATACATCCTGCATGCTCTTACATCCTTAGAAAACACATTACAAAATATGGATTTCAGTAAGGCCTTTGACAAGGTTCCCCATGGAAGGTTGGTTAAGAAGATTCAATCTTTGGGTGTTAATGGCGGAGTAGCAAGATGGATTCAACAGTGGCTGAATGGGAGATGTCAGAGAGTAATGGTGGATGGCCGTTTGTCAGGCTGGAAGCCGGTGACCAGTGGGGTGCCTCAGGGATCTGTGTTGGGTCCACTGTTGTTTGTCATGTACATCAATGATCTGGATGATGGGGTGGAAAATTGGATAAGTAAGTATGCAGATGATACTAAGATAGGTGGTACTGTGGATAATTAAGTAGATTTTCAAAGGCTACAGAGCGATTTGGGTCATTTGGAAGAGTGGGCTGAAAGATGGCAGATGGAGTTTAATGCTGATAAGTGTGAGGTGCTACATCTTGGCAGGACAAATCAAAATAGGATGTACATGGTAAATGGTAGGGAATTGAGGAATGCTGTGGAACAGAGGGATCTAGGAATAACTGTGCATAGTTCCCTGAAGGTGGAATCGCATGTAGATAGGGTGGTAAAGAAAGCTTTTGGTGTGCTGGCCTTTATAAATCAGAGCATTGAATATAGGAGTAGGGAAGTAATGTTAAAATTGTACAAGGCATTGGTAAGACCAATTCTGGAGTATGGTGTACCATTTTGTACCATGACATGAGAATTAAAGGATAGAAGTTTAGGGGTAACATGAGGGGGAACTTCTTTACTCAGAGAGTGGTGGCTGTGTGGAATGATCTTCCAGCAGAAGTGGTGGAGGCAGGATCGATTTTAACATTTAAAAGTAAAGTGGATAGGTATATGGACGGGAAGGGAATGGAGGGGTATGGTCTGAGTGCAGGTAGATGGGACTAGGGGAAAATAAATGGTCGGCACGGACTGGAAGGGCCGAGAGGGCCTGTTTCCGTGCTGTAATTGTTATATGGATAAAATGGTTATATGGTTATAGATGCTTCCAAAACCACAAACAAAAAAGCTGAAAACACCATTACTGCGAACATTACAAACTATATTTCTAACCACACAGTGAATCCTGATTCAAAGCGGTCGATTAACTCCACATTTCATGAACCGTGTTCACATAACACCATATCTGCACCTCTAATAATCCTACTTCTACACACAACAATTAGCTTCACTTCACATATCATTCAAACTAAAAAACTCAAATGCCTACTGTGATAATCAAGGTGACATGGAATTCTCCACGATGCACACTGCTGAAATTGGACTATTCAGTAAGTTAATGCCGTACTATACCCATCACGGGAAAATGTTAGTTTTAACCCGAAACGTCACCTGTTCCTTCTCTCCAGAGATGCTGCCTGTCCCGCTGAGTTACTCCAGAATTTGTGTTTCCCACCAAGGGAAGTTGATTTACCTATACTCTCTTGTATTTAAGTTCTTACATTTTCTGGCCCATGTCTTTCCAGTGTTCAATATAATTTCCCACTGTACTTAAACTGTTCTCTTAGTTCTTGAACTACTATCTACCTCTTTGGTGACCCTCGGATCGAGCTTCACTTGCTTTAGCTTGCACTAAATATTATTCCCTTATCATGTATCGATACACACCATTGTAATCGATTGTAATAATGCATTGTCCTTCTGCTGACTGGTTAACATACAGTAAAAGCTTTGCACTGTACCTCGGTACACGTGACAATAAACTAAACTAAACTAATTCATCCCATCTTTTTTTATTGATACAGTGTGCGAGGATGATCGCAGTACAGTTCCACTGTGATCACCACTCCTTCCATGCTCTGTTTACATCTCCCCTTCTATTTCCACCTCATCATCAGCCTTTTGCTGCCTTGCCATGTGTCTATGCCTGCAATTAGTTATCAAATGTTTTCTGAAAAGCCATAGTCAGCACTTGTTATCTTTCCGCAGATTTCTGTGAGGTTGCTCGTCCTTAATCTGCCTTTGGAGAGCCGAGGCTGATTAGTTTAGTTTAGTTTAGTTTAGAGGTACAGTGCGTAACCAAGCCCTTCGGCCCACCGAGTCCGCACAGACCAGCGGTCCCCGCACATCAGCACTACCCTACACTAGGGACAGTTTTTTTGGCATTTATACCAAGCCAATTAACCTACAAGCTTCCTGCTGCAATGAGAAAAAGATTAAATCTTTCTGCATTTGACCACAATTCCTCCTCTATCTGTAAATTCGGAATTCTGCTGCTTTGCATGAAAACATGTTTCCTATTTTGTATGCATGGCTGTGCAAGATTAATTTGGGGTTTATTCGTAAAAAATAAGGATTAGCGAGAATGTGTATCTGAAGCTGGGGTCTCGCCAGCCATGATCTTATTGAATAACACAATAGGATTGAGAAGGTAATTAGCCTCCCCCTGCTCTTTCTTAGGGATGCTCTGGTGCTTGCTACAATGCCCCACTTCATCGAACTGACTGTTACTCTGGTGACAAGAGTGGTTGCTACTGAACTGCACAGCATAATTCTGTTCCCCGTACTTCCACATTTTCCAATAATGCTCAATGTATGTGATCAATGGCAGTAAAAATTAAAAAAAAATTGGTTTTGCTTTGAACACTGCAACAACGTTGGACCCATCTCGGTTGAGATCAATAATCTCACAAAGTGAGGATTGTTCCTGCGAGTCCCCAGGTTTATAGATTCAGCGCAAGGCAAGAAAATTACTCTTCAGGGAGCAGTGAGTTTGCTCTCAGTGAAAGGACCATAAACAAGTAAATGTACCTTCACAGATTTGCCATCAATTAAGAGCCATCAGCATGACCATATTCCTATTAGTATGTTTTTAATCTAACAAAATCAGAAGTCAGTGCCATTGAGGTGTCTATTGATGATGAACGCTGCCAGTAATAGATGGGCCTGCTGCTCGCTGCGATGTTGAACGAGGGTGCTGTGTAAATGCAGATACACTGTAAAAGCAAACATCAATTTCAGGATTATAATGTGTAGCTGTCAATTTACCTGACTAAAATCCAGGATTAAAAGTGAGAATCAGTCACAAAGATTAATATTGAACTCATTAGTCCATTGTGCTGAACGCAGTCCTGAGTTATGGAATCCAGGAACTAGGCTCATGATTAGACACCATCATTTAAAAGCTGTCTCACTATTTAATCTTAGCTCAGAATCCCACGGCAGTTTCCATCACTGCTAACGAGGTCAGGCAATCACTGGATCGTTCACTGATATGTAAGTGAACGTCTTGCCAAACCAGGCGTTCGACAAGATTTTGATCATTATTTTGTCTATTCATCACAATTATATTTACGAAGATGTTGTCAGGACACGAGGCCCTGAGCTATAGGGAGAGGTTGAGCAGGCTGGGGCTTTATTCCTTCGACTGCAGTGGTAGGGAGATTAATGGGGAGAATTCTTCGAGATATGATTTACTCCCATTTGGAAGAGGACGGGCTAATTAGGGATAGCCAGCACGGCTTTGTACGGAGATGGATTGGTGAGTAAAATTGCTGATAATACCAAAATTGGAAGAGTTACAGTGAAGGAATGCTGACCGAAGATACAATGGGATATAGCTCATCTGCAGAAAATGGCGGTGAAAATGGGACGAGGGGGCAGAGATCGGCCATGAATGAAGGTGTGAGGTGTTGCACTTTGGGAGGTTGAATGTAAGGGGAGCGTATACAGTTAATGGCAAGACCCTGAACAGCACTGATGTGCAGAGGGAACTTGGAGTCCAAGTTCATCGTTCACTGAAGGTGGCAGCACAAGAAGATGCGATGGTACAGAGGGCATATTGTGTGCTTGCTTTCATTGCTAGGAGCATTGAATATAAGAGTTAGGATGTCACAATGCCAGTCTAGAGGACTTTGGTCAGGCTATATTTGAAGTATTGTGTGCATTTCTACTTACCCCATTACAGGAACGATGTGGAGGCTTTGGAGAGAGTGCAAAGGAGCTTTGCCAGAACGCAGCTTGGAATGTAATGCCTCAGCTACAGGAATTGGTTGGATAGACAGATTATTTTCTCAGGTTGAAGGGAGACATTATAGACGTATGAACAATTATGAGAGGCATAGAAAGAATATACAGTCAGAACATTTTTCCCCAGGGTGAAAATATACAACAATAGAGGGCATAGCTATAAGGTGAGAGGGAGAAAGTTTAAAGGAGATGTGTGGGCCAAGCTTTTCACACATAAAACTGTGGGGGTTCAGAATGCACTGCCAGGGGTGGTGGTGGAGGCAGATATGATAGTGGAAAGGATGCTTCCACTGATGGGAGAGTCTAGGACCAGAGGTCACAGCCTCAGAATTAAAGGGCGCTCTTTTAGAGAGGAGTTGAGGAGGAACTTCTTTAGTCAGAAGGTAGTTAACCTGTAGAACTCATTACCACAGAGGGCCGTGGAGACCAAGTCAGTGGATACTTTTAAGGCAGAGATAGACAAATTCTTGATTAGAACGGGTGTCAAGGGTTATGGGGCAAGGCAGGAAAATGGGATTAGGAGGCAGAGATCAGCCATGATTGAATGACGGAGTAGATAGGCTGAATGGCCTAATTCTACGCACTGTAGAATTAGCTTGTGAACTTGTAAATAAACAATAATGCCTTGTGCATTCAGTGCACACCATATTCTCAAAGAACATGGATTTACATGTATTTACCTGATCTTTTGGCATTCATCATTCATCCCGAGTCATTCTTGGTCCTGTCTATTGCTAAAGGAGGTCTAGCAGGTTAAAGGAATTTGAAATAATTGATGATAGAATTGAGGAGAAAGAATGATTACTTTTATATCAAGCTGATGAAGATATTACAGGATATTTATCAAACATTTTCACCTCCATGTAAAGTCTCCATGGTGCCAGAAGATGCACCAGCTACATGTTTTACTCCACAGCAAGACATGGTTAGTGAGACAATGCATAGAAGGTAAGAAGCAAAATATATCATTGATTAAACTTGTACACATCTGAGACAACAATGCAAAGTGCGTGTGTCCTGATCTTCAGTTGAAAATGAGAATTATTGACGAGTACACACTCAAGCTACTCTGTCAAACCATTGCATTATTACAATCATTGGCACTTGAATAGCATCAGAGATAGAAACATGGACATAGAAAATAGGTGCAGGAGTAGGCCATTCGGCCCTTCAGGCCTGCACCGCCATTCAATGTGATCATGGCTAATCATCCAACTCAGTATCCGGATGAAAATATTTGTCAGGACAGAAGTAGCCAGCGGAGCAAAATTGCCAACAGCAGTGAGTTGATCAGTTATCAAATTGGTATCTTTATTGGGATAGCAACTCTCCCAAGCAGAGGGTCCTTCCAAGAGAAAACATTGCAGAGTTGAATGGAAAACATCACCAAAGGGATGTAATGTTGAGGCTCTACAAGGCTGCATTTGGAATATTGTGAGCAATTTTTGGACCCAAATCTGAGGAAGGATGTGCTGGTTCTGGAGGGTCCAGAGGAGTTTTACATCAATGATCCCAGGAATGAGTGGGTTAACCAATGATGAGCATTTGTCGGCACTGCTCCTGTGCTCACTGGAGTTTAGAAAAATGAGGGTGGACCTCATTGAAACTTACCGAATAGTGAAAGGCTTGGATAGAGTGGATGTGGAGAGGATGGTTCCACTAGTGGGAGAGTCTAGACGAGAGGTCATAGCCTCAGAATTAAAGGACGTTCTATTAGAAAGAAGAGGAGGAGGAATTTCTTTGATCAGAGGATGGTGAATCTGTGGAATTCTTTGCCCAAGCAGGCTGTGGAGGCCAAGTCAATGGATATATTTAAGGCAGAGAGAGATAGATTCTTGATTTGTACGGGTGTCTGAGGTTATGGGGAGAAGGCAGGAGAATAGGGTTAGGAGGGAGAGATAGATCAGCCAAGACTGAATGGTGGATTAGACTGGATAGGCCAAATGGCCTAATTCTGCTCCTATTACTTATGATCTTACGATCTTACGAAATGGTCAAAGTTTGTCGTTCAATAAACCTAAGTCACACCTCATCAAGATGTATAATGAGTGTTAAAGCTGATGCAGAGATTAACACAATTCTGAAGATCCTTAGTATACATTTCCTATATTTTATACTCATCGGACCACTCAGTCACATGTATTATTTAGCAAACACAACCAATGGATCAATGTTCTGGCTGATATATCTATAAACACAATATGTGAACGAACGTTTGAGTATTCACTGTCATGGTTCCCTAATTTAGCAAAGAAACATCAAGATCTTTCCCAACAACCATGGGTGCCACAATGGCACAGCGATAGAGTTGCTGTCTTGCAGCGCCAGGCACCCGGGTGCAATCCTGACTACGGGAGCTGGTCTGTATGGAGTTTGTATGTTCTCCCCGTGTGAATCATCTCTGGTGAATTAATCGAGGACTCAGGAAAATACATTGTTAAAGGGAAAGATACCATGTGGAGCAATAGACCATATAATTTAGTTTAGTGTAGTTTGAAGGTACAGCACAGAAACAGACCCTTCAGTTCACCGAGTCCGCACTGACCTGCGATCCCCGCACGGTAACACTACCCTACCCTGAGGACAATTTTACATTTACACCAAACCAATTAACCTACAAACCTGTACATCTTTGGAGTGTGGGAGGAAACCGAAGATCTTGGAGAAAACCCACGGAGGTCACTGGGAGAACGTGCAAACTCCGTACAGACAGGCACCCGTGGTGAGGAACGAACCCGGGTCCCTGGCGCTGTAAGGCAGTTGCGCTAGAGCTACGCTACCGTGTAACCCTCAACATGATCTGATACAAATGAATGAAATGAAAACATAACTGCTGGAGATATTCAGCAGGGCCGGCATCATCTGTGAAGAGGAAAACAGAAATTAAAAATCTTCATCAGAATTAGAAAAGCTAGAAACAAACACATTTTAAGATTTCATATTTTCTCCTTCATCCTATTGAGCCAGTGTTGCCACTCAGAAGAATCCCGTCAGTCCCATTCCCCCACCTTTATCCCTGCAATGTATTATTTTCCCACATGCCGATAAATTCATCCCGATTCTCATGACATTAGCTTAAAATATGGGCAATTTATTGTGCCCAATTAACCTGGCAGCCAGCAGGTGTTTGGGATATAGGAGGAACCCGGAGCATCTGGAGGAAACGCACACAGTCACAGGGAGAACTTCTAAACTCCATGCACAGACGGTACTAGTGGTTAGGATTTACCTTGGTTCACTGGAGCTGTGAGTTTAGTTTAGTTATTCAGTGCGGAAACAGGCCCTTCGCCCCACCGAATCCGCACCGACCAGCGATCCCCGCACATTATCACTATCCCACACACTCTAGGCACAGTTTTTACACTGACACCAAGTCAAATTTACCTCCAAACTTGTACGCCTTGGAAATGTGGGAGGAAACCGAAGATCTTGGTGAAAACCCACGCGGTCACGGGGAGAACGTGCAAACTCGAGTACAGCCAGCACCCACAGTCCGATCGAACCATGGCCTCCGGCACTGCAAGCATTGTTATGTCCCTGTCCCACTTAGGAAACCTGCACAGAAACCTCTGGAGACTTTGCGCCCCACCCAAGGTTTTTGTGCGGTTCCCGGAGGTTTCCGGAGGTTTTTGTCAGTCTCCCTAATGGTCGAAAGCGGTTTTCGTTTTAAAAATCGGTAATTTTTTAGTCGAAGCCGGTTGCGATGCTAGTTGAAGGTGGTTGCCAGGGGACAAAAACCTCTGGGAACCTCCGGGAACCGCATGGAAACCTTGGGTGGGGCGCAAAGTCTCCAAAAGTTTCCGTTCAGGTTTCCTAAGTGGGACAGGGGCATAGTGCTGTGCCACCATGCCACCCAGTTGGAGGGATATCCAAAATAGTCAGAGCATCATAAGTTGTGTTGCTGTCGTTTTTGCAGCTCTACACAGGGGATCGTTAGCTTGCCGTCATCAATATCTTTAGTAGATTTCTCGTTCCCAAAATTGTCAGTTCTGCATCTATGACAGCTGCCACCCGAAGCTTGATTATGGCTTTGTTCTATTTGGCTGCTCTCCAAATAGCGAAGAGAGATAAGGGCCCGCTGTTCAAAAGTGATCATATCAGGAGGTTTGCACCACGCATTGTACAATGTAACCCCACTGCTCACATAACACTGCTGAAGTAGGGACATTTATAGAAATGATTAAGAGACTCACCATTACTGCTAATGTCTAGGGAAAGTCATGAAAGAAAGAATGTTGTTGATTTTATTTAAGGCACTACAGAACATGGCCACAATCAGCACCAGAACCATCACAATCTACAACAGTCTACAAAATCTACAAAAAGCTGGAGTAAATCAGCGGGTCACACAGCATCTCTGAGGAAAAGGAATAGGCGATGTTTCGGGGCGAGACCCTTCTTCAAACGCGAGCCGAAATGTCACCTATTCCTTTTCTTCAGGGATGCGTCTATCTTTGGTTTAAACCACCGCCTGCGCTTCCTTCCTGTCACAATCTACACTCTGCCTTTCACAAACTACACTGTCCATAGACACCTCTTGAAATTGCTGACCAATATTTCCATGGAAGTGATAAAAGCAAAAAGAGTACCATGAAAGGTAAAACATCTGTGCAGCCCTGAGTTACAGTTCTTAATAAACCTGCCAGCCTTGTAGACAAGGAAACAACTCTGTGTGACATCGCCTGGATCGCTAAATTATTTCATCCTTCAATGTGTTCAAAAGACCATTCACTATCAGGGAATTCAGATTCCAAGGTTTAGGTCTGATGGTCACATGGTCATTTGATCGGAGCAGAATGAAGCCACTCAGCCCATCATGGCTGATCTATCTCTACCTCCTAACCCGCCTTCTCCCCATAACCCTTGACACCCGTCCTAATCAAGAATCTAGTATCTAGTATCTATCTCTGCCATATAAATCACCATTGATACTGCAGGAGAAACTGAATAATCTCAGTTTATGTAACAGCCAACATTATCACTGGCCAATCTCTATCCCATCATACTGTTGGTGCCTTTTCTTCAGCCTTTCAGATCTTGAGTTGGGGAACTGTGGCTCTAAACCATTCCTCATCCTCTGGGTGTGCTCCTTAAAAGGATCATCAAGTGATAGAGGGATGCATCACAAAAACAGACCCTTCAGCCCACCAAATCTATGCCATCCATCAAACGTTCATTTACACTAATCCTACAGGAATCCCATTTTCTATTCTCCCTACATGCAATTCAACCTCTCACAAATTCTACCACCCACTGGAAGAGTTGGGGCAATTTACAGCGATCAATTAACCCACGCAAGTACATGTCTTTGAGATGAGAGCGAAAACCAGAGTATTTGGAGGAAACCCGCGGTATCGCAGGAAGAACGTGCAAACTCCACACAGACAGGACTGAACCCAGAGGTCTGACACATTGTTCAAGTTTCCAATGTATCCAAGGTTTAGAACACCTGCTCTAATATCCCCACTGGTGATGGAGTGTCAATTAATGTCCAAGCACTTGCAATCCACCTAGAATTAAGATATTACATTCAAGCTGGGACAGAAATGCAAGTTGGCGTTAATGAACTATGAGAAATACTGAAGAACATTTCAGCGGCACGGTGGTGCTACTGCCTTGCAGCGTCAGAGTCCCGCGTTCGATCTTGACTACAGGTGCTTGTCTGTACGGCGTTTGTACGTTCTCCCCTGACCTAAGTGTGTTTTCTCCGAGGTCTCCAGTTTCCTCCCGCATGCCAAAGACGTACAGGTTTGGAGGTTAATTGGCTTGCCGTAAATGTAAAATTGTCTCTAGTGTGTATAGGATAGTGTTAATGTGTGGGGATTGCTAGTTGGCGCAGACTCGGTGGGCCGAAGGACCTGTTTCCGTGCTGTATCAACTAAACATGTCACTTACCAGGCATTCAGTCAAGAGAATATGAGTGGAAGGTGTCGAGCCATGGGCGAATTGTGAGCCATGTTCTGCTGTCTTTTACAGAGTTGTACCAGCTAAGCATGCTTGAGTCAGCAGCCATTGGAACAACGGTGGGCAGGGTGAAGGCTGAGGATGTTGACCTGGGCCAAAACTCTGAGATGACCTACACTCTCAAAGAAGAGGACAGCTCTGACAGGTTCAGCGTTGTCACAGACCCAGAGGCACAGGAAGGGATCATCATTCTCAAAAAGGTGAGTTTTGACTAAATGGAACCTCTAATCCAAGGACTACACTGAACTTGCTTTATCTGGAGACTGAGAAGTAAGATGCTACAGTAGGTTTTCCCTTGCTCCTGCAGGCTGTAAATGATTCTGTATTCATAGTTATAGTCATAGAGTGATACAGCGTGGAAAAAGGCCCTTCGGCCCAACTTGCCCGCACTGGCCAACATGTCCCAGCGACATTAGTCCCACCTGCCCACGTATGGTCCATATCCCTCCAAACCTGTCCTATCCATGTACCTGTCTAGCTGCTTCTTAAATGTTTCTTGCCATGTAAGTTCTCATCCAATTTCATTGACGTAGACATTGAAATTTGTTTTCTCTGCGGACGATACTAATATCTTTTGTTCTGGGAAGGATTTACAGCAGCTTTTGGAGGAGATTACATCAGAAATGAGAAAAAGGTGGTTTGACATCAACAAATAATCATTAAATTTGAACAAAACAATAGACAATAGGTGCAGGAGTTGGCCATTCGGCCCTTTGAGCCAGCACCGCTATTCAATGTGATCTTGGCTGATCATCCCTAATCAGTACCCCGATCCTGCCTTCTCCCCATATCCTCTGACTCCGCTATCTTTAAGGGCCCTATCTAGCTCAGAAAAGAAATATTATGTTGTTTCGCAAGTGTAAAGTAAACACTCAGATACAAGTGAGGATAGATGATGTTGCTATACAAAGAGAATATGAAAATACATTTCTAGGTGTGATATTAAACCACAAAATCTGCTGGAAACCTCATATAAAACATGTGCGAGCAAAGCTGGCAAGGAGCATTGCAGTCCTGGGAAGAACAAGGCACATTCTGAATCACAAAGCACTGTTTATTGTTCACTTGGTCTGCCAGATCTAAATTACTGTGTGGAGGTACGGGGTAACACTTGCACAAACACCCTGCATCCATTATGCATATTGCAAAAAAGGGCCATAAAGATAGTTAATAATGTAGGACTTCGAGAGCACACCAACTCTCTGTTTTTAAAGTCAAATGCCTTGAAGTTTATGGATCCAGTAGAATTTAATACGGCACAAATAATGTAGAAAGCAAGAAATCATTTACTACCAGGTAATATATAAAAAAATGTTTTTTAACAGGGAGGGTAGTCATAATTTGGGAGGAGATGTAATTTAAAGAAACGTTGTGTTCGTACAACTATGAAGAGTATGTGTATTTCAATCTGTGGGGTGAAATTGTGGAATGATTTGGATGTGGAACTCAAGAGTCAAGTCAAGAGTGTTTTATTGTCCCAGATAGAACGATGAAATTCTTACTTGCTGCAGCGCAACAGAATATGTAATCATAATAAATAATATAACAACAACTCAGAAACAAAAGAACCAATGATAACAGTGCAATAATAAAAATGATATTAATAGTCTATTGTAGTACGTAACTTACGAGGTTGTAGTGTTTAATAGCCTGATGGCTCTAGGGAAGAAGCCGTTCCTGAACCTGGACGTTACACTCGCCTGCAGTCCATCTGTTTTTCTTTTTGTTGTTGTTTTCTTGTCTTGTTTTAGTGTGTTAATTTGAGTTATTATGTAGTGTATGTGTGTGGGAGGGGTGGGAGAAACGTTTTAGTCTCTTCCTTTGGGGGGGGGGGGGGGGGACGCGACTTTTCTTGTCGTATCCCCCGTCTCCGTCTACGCTGAGGCCTAATGGCGGAGCTGACGGCCTCCAACTGCGACCGGCCTCGAGGCGCCGAGGCAGAGCCAGCCAGGACTTACCAGCGCGAGGCTGGCCGACTTCGGGGCTGCGGCGGGTTCCGGCGTTCCGGCGTTCCGGTGGCCCGACTCGGAGCTGTGGCGGCTTTCCGGTGGCGGTGGCGGCAGCAGCGACTTTGGAGGTTCGGCCGCGGGCCCAGTGGACGACATCGGCGGGAGCTCGCAGGTCACAGGTTGGTGACCTGTTTTTCCGGAGCTCCCGCGGCAACAGCTGCGTCCGCTGGACTGGAGGGCGGCAGCTTCGGCAGCTTCGACTGCCCCGGGCCGTGGAGATGAACCGGCCCGTTCGCGGAGCGCAGTTCAGCCGCGGGACGTATTTACATCACCCGGTGGGGTCATAACATCGGAGGCCTGGGTCGCCTCAGCGCAGAGGACAAGGAAGAACAAGAATGGAAGAGACAAAGACAAGATATTTGCCTTCCATCACAGTGAGGAGGTGTCTGGTGAACTCACTGTGGTGGATGTTAAATATGTGTTTATTGTGTGTTTTGTTATTTACTATATGTATGACTGCAGGCAACGGAATTTTGTTCAGACCGCAAGGTCTGAATGACAATAAAGTTTTCCATGATTCCATGATAATCCCTTCGATTGTGGGGAGGTCAGAGCCGGTGATGGACTGGGCAGTGTTTACAACTATTTGCAGTCTTTTCCGCTCCTGGACTTTCAAGTTGTCGAACCAGGCCACGATGCAACTGGTCAGCATGCTCTCTACTGTATACCTGTAGAAGTTCAAGAGAATCCTCTTTGACATGCCGAATGTCTGTCATCTTCTCAGGATGTAGAGGCACTGATGAGCTTTCTTTACGATTGCATCAGTGTGCTGGGTCCAGGAAAGAACGCCGGAAATATGCACGCCCAGGAATTTGAAGTATTTTACTCTCTCCACCATCGTCCCATTGATGTAAACAGGGTTGTGGCTCCTCAACCTCAACTCAAGCAAAGCACAAACATTACTCAGTTTAAGAAGAAGTGCAAAAAAAATATTTTCCAGAGGTAAAACAATGAGGAAAAATGGCTGTGATGACGTTAAGTTTCAGTTTATTGACACAGTGCGATATTCACGTTGTACATAGAATTTGGATAATGATAATTATAGTGTATATTTATCAGTTTGCATGTGTGCATATGTGTGTATGTATGTATGTATGTATGTGGTTATGTATGGAGGTATGCGTGTATGTATGAATATATATGTGTAGGTATATTTATAGGTATATATACACATACATACATTTACATACATATATATACATACCTATACCTATAACTATACCTATATCTATATATATATAGACTAGACTGAGTGGGACCATTGGGTCCCATGTTCCCACGGGAGGGCTGGTCCCCCAACGCAATATTCCACTTCTCCACCAATTCCAATATTGGTGGCCAGTGGGGGGGGGGGGGGGGGGGGGGGGGAGGGAGGGGGAGGCTTTCTGGAGTGTTAGTATGGGTACTGTGGGCTGAAGGGACTGGTTTCAGAGGGATAGTATGGACATTGTGGACCAAATGGATTATTGGGATGGCAACTCAGTCACTCAAGCCTGATGTGTTGGCAGCTCACTCACTCACAGCTGGTGGGCTGGCAGTTGACTCACGGCTATTCCTTGAAATTCCATTTCAAGCAGGGTGCAAGGCAAGCAAATTAAAATGCAGTTTCCTACCATCTCGAGCAGGGTGCAAGGCCACCAAATTCAAGTGGTGTTTCCTACCATTTCTTGCAGGGTGCAAGGCCACCAAATTCAAATGCAGTTTCATACCATTTCATGCACGGTGCCAGGCCACCACATTCAAATGCAGTTTCATACCATTTTAAGCAGGGTGAAACCACCATAACACCCACTATAAAACCACACAAAACATCACATGAACACCACACTCAGAGTTCAGTAGAAATTCAGTGTTCAGTTGATTCACAGCTCAGAGTCGTGAGCTCTCCCTCCCCCATCTTGCAGAGACTGAGCCACACCCACACTTCCAGGTTTTATAATCCCTCCCCTGAAACCAGAAGGGGTGTGGCCTTCATGGCATGATTGACAGGAGAGAGATTCTCAACATTTTTTAAAACACTTTATTTTTAATTGATGGGAAGAATCCTCTGCACCTGATAAGCGGCGGGGACTGAGTAAGATGGCCAAAAATCACAGCCGTAAGTGGGAGCATTTTATCTAAAATCAATATACAGTGCAAACAGGAAGTTGTCAAGTTTCCATCAACAACAGCCATTTCTTGCTGTGCAGCCTTTCAAAGCAGTTACTACCACCAACAGCAATTTTTTGCAGTGCAGCCTTTCAAAGCAGTTACCACCACCAACAATAACCATTTTTGCAGTGCAGCATTTCAAAGCAACCATATTTTCATTTTCAAACCACATTAAGGGCTCTCCCAGTTGAGTAGACATGTGCTCAGTGTTATTCACAGCTCAAATTGACGTGACCCTCTCGCTTCCTCCATCTTGCAGAGACTGAGTGAGGCACAACACTTCCGGATTATATAGTCCCTCCCCCCTCCCACCAGCAGTGGCAGCAGAGAGAATGTCAACATGTTTTAAACATTAATAACCCTTTTAGTTTTAATCATTGGTAAAAATCCTCTTGTCCTGACCAGCGGAGGGGGACTTTGAGTAAGATGGCAAAAAAATCACAGACGTAAGTGGCAGCGTTTTTTCATAAATCATGAAACAGAAAACTGGAAGTGGTCAAGGTCTTACTTTTAGTAATATATATATATATATATATATATATATATAGTATGTGTGTGTGTGTTTATATATATATACACACACATGTAGATGAGATAAAATTTGTGAATTAATTGATGAGTAGCGGAGAGGTAGGAATAAACAAGTGTATACTTCTTCCTATTCCTTTTCGAATGTAAGATTTAATCTGTGATGTTTATGAAAAGTTATTCAATGAGCTGTGTATTGGTTTATTGTTCATGTCATTTATTGTTATTTTGCTTTGTTTTTAACTTTTTTTGCTTTACATGTTCAAAATAAAACATATACTACTATACTACTACGACTACTACTAAACAGTAATGGGCCCAGCACCCAACCCTGAGGCACATCACTAGTCACAGGCCTCCAGTCCAAGAAGCAACCTTCCACCATTAAATGGTCTATTTGCAAAATTACCATTGTGATTAAATTACTTGATGTGTAACCAGACAACTGAGGTTATTGATTTGGAAATATGAGTTCAAAGCCAGCCAAGATGACTGGAAAATTTAAAGTCAAGTGATCAAATAATACCAGAATAAAAAATGATGGCATTCTTAATGGGTAACTAAGAAACAATTTGACTATCATTAAAGCTCAGGCATAAATTTGTCATCCATACACAGTGTGGCTGATGTACTGTAACTCCAGACCTATCAACAAGGTTAGTTCTAATGTGTAGGCAGGAACTGCAGATGCTGGTTTACAATGAAGATAGACACAACATGCTGGAGTAACTTAACGAGACAGACAGTATCTCTGGAGAGATGGAATGGGTGACGTTTCGGGTAGAAGGTTTCTACCTGTCCCGCTGAGTTACTCCAGCATTTTGTGTCTACCTTCAAGGATAATTCAAAGCTGCCTGACAAATTTGGCACAAAAGCTAGACAGTTGGTTAGTTTAGTTTAGTTTAATTTAGAGATAAAGCACGGAAACAGACATTTTGGCCCACTTGGTCCGCGCCGACCAGCGATCCCTACACATTAACACTGTCCAACACACACTAGGGGCAATTTCTTTAACATTTACCAAGCCAATTTACCTACAGTACATACCTGTGTAGAAGGAAACCAAAGATCTTGGGGAAAACCCACCTGGTCACGGGAAGGACATACAAACTCCATACAGACAGCACCCGCAGTCGGGATCGAACCTGGGCCTCCGGCGCTGCAAGCGCTGTAAGGCAGCAACTCTACCGCTGCACCACCATGCTGCACACAGTGTCCAGGGGGCAATTAGGACAAAATATGAGGGAGGAAACTGGAGCACCCGAAGTAACCCTGCAATCTCCGCACAGACAGCCGCAAAGTTAAGACAGAACCTGGGCCTCTAACGCTTTGATCAAGGATTCAGGTGTCTATTTTGGGACAAGATTAAGAGGAAAATTACAGACCTTTCAGTATTTCCAAGTATCAAAATGAAAACTGCAGATGCTAGAATCTTAAGCAAAGACTAAACTGCTGGAAGAACACATCGGGCCAGACAACATCTATGGAGGGAGTTGACAGATGACGATTCAGGTCAGGGACCTTCTTCGATCTAACAAAAGGATCCCGACCAGAAACATTTCCTGCCACAGATGCTGCTTGTATCAAAGGAAAATGGAAAGTTATTTATCAAGTAGAAAGTAGGATTGATTCACCGAGATGTCCTATTTATTTTCCCCTCTCTTGTCATAAATGTATCCTTCAACCATGTCTCCTCTGTGTCCTGTAGTTCTGTTGTCACATTCCCTTCAGCGCAGATGGAACAAGGATGGAGTTCTGTTGGTCCTTATATTTAACCCCATTCAATACATCAGTTCCTCATATTTTTGCCACTTTCAACATCAGTCACATGGTGCCATCCCCACCCTTATACAACGTCCACATAGACGACTGCCTCTGCAATTCTTTGGTTCACCCCAGTCTGGAGAAGGGTCTCGATCCGAAACATCACTCATTCCTTCAAGTCAAGTCAAGTCATCAGGTTTATTCGTCACATACACATACGAGATGTGCAGTGAAATGAAAAGTGGCAGTGGTTGCAGAATGTGCAAAAAAACGACAAAACAGAATGGAACAGAATCACATATTGACATATTACATGTTTGTGGGAGGAATAAAAAAGAAAAAACAGCTATTTTAAAAAGACATCACACAACGGTAGATTGGTCCAGTAAAGTTAGTCGCTGGTGAGATAGGAGTTTACAGTCGTAATGGCCTCTGGGAAGAAACCCCTTCTCATCCTCTCCGTTTTCACAGCATGGCAATCATCCTCTCTGTTTTCACAGCGTGATTCCGTCTCTCCAGATTTGCTGCCTGTCCCGCTGAGTTACTCCAGCACTTTGTGTCTATCTTTGATCTAAAGCAGCATCTATAGCTCCTTCCCACACATGTGGAATCATATCATTATTACAACATTAGAGAAGACCAGTTGCCCAGTAGGTGCATGGAATTGAGATAATAGATTACATGGGTATAAAACCCTGCTGCTCTTCTTGAATTAAAGTACCACATTTGTTGGTTTTCAGGTCATCTAGCACCGCAACCTGTGGCCAGTGAAATCTGCCAGCGCTCTTGCGATCTTCTCGCTTGCCTGACAGAGCAGTTTTGGATAGATCTCATTGTACCCTGTGGATTTATCCACCTTTGAGGTTGCAAAGACATTGAAAACCTCCTCCTTTTGTAATCATATCATCACCATCTCAAGTAAAATCTCCAACATACGCTAAAGTACGTTCGGTACTTACAATGAAGACTTTCAATGAAGATCGTACTTGCATCCGAATTACAGACACATATACTCAACAAACACAGAAAGACATAAATTACACATAAATTACGCATAAATTCTGCAAATTTAAAGGCATTAGTGCAAAGCACAATTTAATAAAACGAGTTTGTGGTAGTTCAAGAGATGGTCCGTCGTGTTGCTGAGCTAGTGTTGTATTGTTAGTGTCGTGTTAGTGTTGTGCGGATTGGTTCGAGAAACTGATGGTTGTAGGAAAGTAACTGTTCCCATACCTCGGGTATGTGACTTCAAGCCTCTGTACCTCTGGCCCAACCCTAGCAACAAGACGAGGGCATGGGTCGCATGGTGAGGATCCTTGATGATGGATGATTTTGAGATAGCTCGTCATATAGATGCTTTCTCCTTCATGAATACAGTTGAAAATTATTCATTTAAATACTCGCCCAAATCCTCTAGCTTCATGCAGATTGCCTCTTTGGTCTCTAATGGGTCCTAATATTTCCATGTTTACTATCTTGTTCTTCATATATTTAAAAAATGTCTAGGGATTTTCCTTAATCTTATCTGTCAGTAATAATTTGCCTGTGCTTTACTAATTAAGTTTTTTAGCACCTCCCTTCTATGTAGCAATGTTACAACATTTTGAGATTTTAAAAATCAAGTCTGCAATTTATCCCATCAGATGAAGCATTAAAAAAAATTTAATTTGACACCTAATTCACTTTCATATCTTCAGTATTAAAAACGTTATGGCTATTTTCAAATTCGGAAATTAGCATCTTGTTCCCTATTGCTTTTCCATTGACTTAACACAAAAGCTGTGATCGAGGACAGTCAAAAGCCCATAACCTTCTTAAAAATTAAGAGAACTGAAATAAATGTTCAGTTATTATAGATTGAAGCATTCTGAAACAAATATGAAACAATCTTACTTGGATGACCTGAAATTAAAGCATATAATTAGTTAGTTACCCAATTGTAGTTAATTACAAAATTCAATTACTAGATCTAAACATCTATCCATTTCTTAAGAAAAGATTAACATTTTTAAATAGCCTAGGTGTCCAAATAACATTCACATAAGAATTCACAATATAACATGGTTTTTAAATCTCATTGTCATGAATTTATGGGCCAAATGGAAGGAATTTATTGTTTATTTCCTGTAAATTAATGGGAATTTTAATTATCTTGGAGTGGGATTTTGTGGAACGTGATCGATTTGAACGTTGCGGACGCGGTGAATTGAAGCCCCATATCAGCAGGAAAAATACTGCCAGTTCGTATAGGGCCTAAGTCACCTTTTCGCAATGTAAAATTTGGATTAAAGGCATCGTAAGCGGCACGTTTATATGTAAAAGAAATGGTTTTCCTTTACCTGTCCCCTACGTGAAATCCGTCCCCGTTGTCGGCATTCACGGCATCAGAAGCTGATTTTTATTTTACTCCAGCGCTGAAATTGTCCAGAGATTTAAAAAAAAATTCACAGACCAGCAGTCAGAACAAATCTTCAGCAAAAGCTCGCTCCCCGAGAAAATATATCCAGGACAGGTAGGAGAAAAAATGCATTTTAACCCTCCCCCCAAAGGCGCCAAAGTCACGCACACGGCCAGTGACAGAACTGCAGCGCCGCTGAAGGTAAGTTTTGTAACATACCTACTCTATGGCCTTGAGGAACCTTCTCTGTGTTCAGTGCTTCATTACGACTATGCACTCCTTGATTTTTCAAACCCTAGATATCGCTTGACATCAGGTTATTTGACTTGTTGTCCGACCCTTCACCTTTTGAGGAATATGTTGTTCCTGAATTCTCATTACTTCATTGGTAAAATAACCCCACTTCCCAAATAAGGATGTTTCTGCAAGAATGATATGTAATCGTTGGTAATCTTATCAGTTTTTATACTTGAAACAATGCTGTTAAAATATTTCCCCTTGTTTAGAATGAAGCACAATGTATACTTAGATAATGTTTTGTATGAGGCAGTGAATTTTGGGCAGGTGTTGTAGAATTTAGGAAATTGATGATTGTAAGAGCACACTTGCCAAGAAATTGTGTGCATGCCATGTATAATTCACAAATTCACAAGTTATAGCAGTAGAATGTGGCCATTCGGCCCATCGAGTCCACTCTGCCATTCAATTATGGCTGATCTCTGCCACCTAATCCCATTTTCCTGCCTTCTCCCCATAACTCTTGACACCCGTTCTAAACAAGAACTTGTCTATCTCTGTCTGAAAAATATCCACTGACTAGGATAGGGATTGTTTTCCCTTCAGTGTTTAACATTGAATATTGAGGTTGCACTTTACATTGAATACTTTGGGAACTTCCAAGAACTTCACCTGCCTTTTTTAATACAATGCTTTCAAAGCACATTGAATACCTATTGATTAACTAAAAAAAAAATATGATCAAGGTGGCACCGTAGAAACGGTTAACATGGAGTTCACCAAAGGTTTTACATGGTCCTACAGTATAGGCTGGCCCAGATGTTAAGGCACCAAGGACATGAGGTATGTTGGTGGACAAGATCCAACGATGGCTTGGTAATAGGAAACGGAAGAGTGGTGGAAGGATGTGTTTCTGACTGGAAGTTTCTAACAAACAGACACAGTGGCGTAGTGGTAGAGCTACTGCCTTACAGCGCCAGAAACCCAGGGTCGATCCGGACTACGGGTGCTTGTTTGTACATTATCTCCGAGACCTGCTTGGGTTTACTTCGAGATCTTCAGTTTGCTCCCACACTCCAAAAACGTACAGGTTTGTAGGTGAATTGGCTTGGTATAAATGTAAATAGTCCCTAGTGTGTGTAGGATAGAGTCGTGTGCTGGGATCGCTGGTCGGTGCGGACTCAGTGGGTTGAAGGGTCTGTTTCCAAGCTGCATCTGTAAACTACACTAAACTAAATGATGTAACACAGAGATCTGTGCTGAGACCTTTGTTGTTTGTAATATATTAATGACTTGGATGAGAATGTAGATTAATCTGATATATAAGTTTGCACACGATCCCAAAACTGGTCTATACAAAGATAGCAAAGAAGGTTATAAGACCACAAGATATAAGAGGAGAATAAGGCCATTTGGCCCATCAAGTCTGCTCTGCCATTTGATCATGGCTGATCTATTTTCCGCACTCCATTGACCTGCCATAGCATCATAACCTTTGACCCCCCTTACTAATGACGAACCTATCAATCTCCACTTTAAAAATACCCAATGTCTTGCCCTCCACTGCCGACTGTGGCGATGAATTCATCGCTTATGAACTTATGAATACCAAAGATGTGCCATATGTTTGTCGGCCATTAATTTATTGACACCATAGTATGACATCATGTCAACACTTTTGTGTAGTTCAATGTGAATATTAGCTGTCATTTCCTTAGGATTACCACAGAAGGACATGAATGCATCAATTCCAAATTAAACAAAAGCATTATTGCCGTTTGCACTTTGCATTCCAATTCATTAATCTGTATCTGCAAAGTGAATTGTTTGAGTGTAATGTTTACAGAGCAGGATGGTTCTCTACTTCTTGGAGTGCAGGAGGGTGAGGGGTGATCTTATACAGGTGCACAAAATCAATAGAGAAATAGATTGGGCAGATGCACAGTGTCTCTTGCCCAGAGTCAGGGAATCTAGGACCAGAGGACATAGGTTCAAGATGAAGGGGAAAAGATTCAATAGGAATCTGCGGGATAACTTTTTCACACAGAGGGTGGTGGGTGTAAGCTGCCAGATGAGGTAGTTGAGGCTGGGACTATCCCAATGTTTAAGAAACAGTTAGACAAGTAACATAACATAACATAACATAACATAACAAATACTTTATTAATTCCCTTATTCAGGGGAAATTCACATGTCCCTGCAGCACACTAATAAAAATACAACATAGCATTAAAGAAATTTAACATTAAAACATAAAAACATCCCCCCACAATGGTTCCCACTGTGGGGGAAGGCACAAAGTCCAGTCCCCATCCCCATGTCCACCCAAAGTAGTCGGGCCTATTGAGGCCTCCGCAGTTGCCGCTACAGAGGCCCGTTGTTCCCGGCTGTTCTCACCGGGTGATGGTACTCCGGCATCGGTAAACCCTCTCAGCGGCTTGGGGTGCCAGGAACAGCCGCCTCCTTACCGGAGACCGCGGCTACCAAGCCAACAGGCCGCGTTGGACGGAGCTCCACACACTGGCGATGTTAGCGAGCGATCCCAGGCTCCGCAAATGTAAAGTTCAGCGCCGCCGCCCGCTGCTGGCCGCTCCACAGAACCGCGGCTCCGCGATGTTTTTTATCACCGGTCAAAGCGTACCAGAGTTTCAGCGTGGCGACCCAGGCAAGGCATCGCCCGCTCCACGATAGCGCTCCAGCGCTGCGCCGCTTCCGAAGCAGAGGTTCTGGCCGGGTCCCCTCAGGAAAGCGTCGCTCCAGGCCCCGCTGGTAGGCCGCGAGGACGGGTCGAAGTTGCTGCTCGAGGAAAGCCGCCTCTCCAACCAGGTAGGGACTTGAGAAAGCAGTTACCCCCTTCCCCCCCACCACCCCCCACACATAAAAAGATTAGACCCCCAACTAACACTTTTAACGTACTAAAAATAAAGGTACATGGATAGGACCGGTTTGGTGGGATATGGACCAAGCACAGGCAAGTGGGACTAGTGTAGCTGGGACATGTAGGCCGGTGTGGGCAAGTTAGGCCAAAGGGCCTGTTTCCACACAGAATCACTCTGTCACTCTATGACCCCATGATTCTAAGAGGTTGAGTTTCTCATTCAGAGTGTAATGGTTTCTGGGACAAGCTGCCAGGGGAGGTGGTAGAGCAGATACATTTAGCATATTTAAAAGTAATTTGGCCAGGTACATGAATAAAAAAACCATAAGGATACAGCATGGTTGGGATCTTGGTCAGCATGGATGAGGTGGGTGGAAACGGCATATTTCTGAACTACAATGGTATGATTCGATGATTCTATTCTCATTTTGTGCGGGCTGTTTCATGGAAATAAACTTTTTCACACAGAGATTTGTGAGTCTGTGGAATTCTCTGCCTCAGGGGGTGGAGGCCGGTTCTTTGGATACTTTCAAGAAGCTAGATAGGGCTCTTAAAGATAGCGGAGTCAGGGGATATGGGGAGAAGGCAGGAACGGGGTACTGTTTGAGGGTGATCACCGATGATCACATTGAATGGTGGTGCTGGCTCGAAAGGCTGAATGGCCTACTCCTGCACCTATTGTCTATTGTCTACTGTCTATTGAAATGCCCTAATAAGAAGGAGACTTCAATGCTGACCTTTGAGTATGACCAATGTGTGAGCCATCTTCTTGAATCGTCTGGTGACAATGTGTGAGTTGGGTAAGAATATTCCATGTGGCCAAGGTCTAAGGGGGAGGATCTGCGGCATAAATAACTGGGAGGAATTCCGTGGGACCAATGCTTCTTGTAAGGGAACATTTCTTTGGGAGAATCCTCCGCTGGAGTTTCCATCCTGGAATACAAACCTTCCGTTTAGTTTATTGTCACGTGTACCGAGGTACAGTGAAAAGCTTTTGTTGCGTGCTATCCAGTCAGTGGTTACAATTGATCCATTTGCATTTTATAGATACATAGCGAGGGAATAACGTTTAGTGCAAGGTAAAGCTAGTAAATTCCGATCAAGGGTAGTCTGAGCATCACCAATGAGGTAGACAGTAGTTCAGGACAGCTCTCTGGTTGGTGGTACGATGGTTCAGTTGCATGATAATAGCTGGGATGAAACTGTCCCTGAATCTAGTAGTGTGCATTTTCACACGTCTATACCTTTTGCCTGATGGGAGAGGGGAGAAGAGGGAGTGGCCAGGGTGCGACTCATCCTTGATTATGCTGCTGGTCTTGCCGAGGCAGCGTGAGGTATAAATGGAGTCAATAGAAGGGAGGTTGGTTTGTGTGTTGGCCTGGGCTGCATCCACAATTGGCTGCAAGTTCTTGGAGCCGTTCCCAAACCATGCTGTGATGCATGCTGATAAGTTTTCAGGCACTCTGTCACTTCCATCTTCCATACTGGACTCCACAACGAGCCCAGGAGGAACGTCGCAACAAAGGTTGTCAGAAACTTCTATATTTGTCCATTTTTATGTTAACTTTTATGTTGGTTTGTGTCTCGTTGCTTTTTTTTAGTTCGACTTTATGGTAATTTGATTTTATTACTTGTCATTCGAACCTCAGAGAGGCTCGAACGAAACTCCGTTTGTAAAAGCCATACGAACTGAACAATTCATAAAAAAACACACAAAAACAATTAAATTCACACAAACATCCATCACAGTGAATCTCCTCCTCACTGTGATGGAAGGCAAAGTCTTCTCTCTCCCCCGCACTATTTCTCTCCCGAGGTCGAAGCCCCAGGCGGGCGGTGTTAAGTCCCACGGCCATTGAGGCCACGCCGGGCGATGAACGGCCCCGTTCGAGGCCCAAAAGTCACAGTGGGAGCCCCCGGCGGGCGCTGGAATGTCCCGAATTCGCATATCATTGTACCTTAATTGGTACACGTGACAACAAAAGACCTTTGAAACCTTTAAAACCTATGAAATCTGACTTGCCATCAATTGCATGGTACAATATCAGCTGGTGTTTGACAACATTTCCCTACAAAATCCAGACTATTGCCCTTTATTACCCAGGAGCATATCAACAATGCCTGGTTTATAATAAGGCTATACACAAACCAATTTGTAACACCCCACAAAAAGCAATGTGATTATAACCAGATTGTATGTTAATTGAAATGTATACATGGATCCCAGCATTGTTCTAAGTACTGTGGGAGCTATTAACATTCTTCATGGTTGTCTGTCTCACCTCCACAAGTGCAAGAAACCCTCACTTTGCACTGAATGTTGGCTGAATGTTTGTGTCCAAAGTTCAGTGTAATTGTGACTGCAGGGCACGAGTAAGTGTTCCTTTTCAAAATTATGGTTCCTGTTTATGCGCCTCTTAACCTGGTTATATTAAAATGGTCAGAACTTGCTTTACTGTTCAACATTATGTGTTCCTCTGATCTGGTGGCGTCACAACCGGGAACCCAACGGGTCCACAGGTCGTCCAGCTTCCATTCACCTGTCAAGTTTTGTTATATTTTACAAAGTAATTCACTTGAAAAATCTTGAATGAACTTTATGCTGTGAACGGGAGGAGTTTCAAATATGGCAGTCACTCCCACTTGCCGGGCCCGTCAACTGTGCGCTCCCACTTGCAGCGCCTGTGCAGTTTGTGTGTACTTGACTGGCGTCACAACGGGAACCCAACAGGTCCACGTGTCATCGTCAGCCACACCTTTAGTTTAGTTTAAAGATACAGTGCAGAAACAGGCACTTCGGCCCATCAAGTTCACGCCGACATACACCTGTTCTATCCTAATTTATCAAATTTATCAAAGCCAATCAACCTACAAACCTGCACGTCCTTGCTATGTGGGAGGAAACTGGAGCAGCCGGAGAAAACCCACGCGGTCACAGGGAGAATATACAAACTTCAATGTGTAGCAATGTTACAAATTTTTGAGATTTAAAAAATCAAGTCTGCAATTTATCCCATCAGATAAAGCATAACAAGAAGTTTAATTTGACACCTAATTCACTTTCACATCTTCAGTGTTAAAAACGTTATGGCCATTTTCGGAAATTAGCATCTTGTTCCCTATTGCTTTTCCATTGACTTAACACAAAAGCTGTGATCAAGGACAGGCAAAAGCCCATAAGTTTATTAAAAATTAAGAGAACTGAAATAAATTTTCAGTTATTATAGATTGAAGCATTCTGAAACAAATATAAACCATTTTACTTGGATGGCCTGAAATTAAAGCATATAATTAGTTAATTACCTAATTGTAGCTAATTACATAATTGGCCATTATGACGGAAATAATAATAAACAAATAATATTGTATTATATGCTGTAAGTCCGTAACAGATAGGTAAATAAATTACAATTTCTAGCAATAGACCAAGTCTTTATGGAGAAGATCAGTTGCTAGCTGGTACATTGACATATCATAATCAGTAGGATCATCATTCTCCTCAGATTGTAACCAATAAGCAACTCTGTACACCTTGTTTTTCATCAACTTTTCAATTTTGACATTGTAAAATTTTTGATCTTCAAACCGCACATGACATGCCTTTCTGCCCACTACTTCCCCATTAACAATGTCCTGTAGATTCCATTTCTTAAGAAAAGGGTAATTTTTTTTAAATAGCCTAAGTTTCCAAATAACAAACTAATCCCATTCACACAGGAATTCATAATATAACATGATTTTTAAATCTCATTGTCATGAATTTATATGCCAGATGGAAGGAATTTAATGTTTAATTCCCATAAATTAATCCAGAAACATCCACTCAAAATATAATCAAAATTATTGTTTTTTGCACAATACACGTGACTCAAACTGTTGTGAATATTTAGTTTAAAAATAATGATCATGGAGAGAGAATAACACAAAATATAGACAATTTAGGTGGCTTATGACATGATTGTCCAAAAAAAAGAGCATTTTAATCATCTTGCTTCTGGAACCCGATCGATTGGAAAGTTGCATTTGCGGTGAATTTGAACTCCATATTGGCAGGAAAAACACTGCCGGTTCGTATGGGGCCCAAATCACATTTTCGCAATGTAAAATTAGATTAAAGCCATCCCAAGTAATGTATCATCTGCGGGGGATTTACTCGACACCGCTGCCAAAATGGCACTGTTAAATGCACAAAGTTCAAAAAAACAAATGAACTGCAAATAAACGGGAAAAATACAGATTATTTGTTGTTTTGTGCGCGGGAGCTTGTTGTGTGCGTTACGCTGGCAACCAGACGGTATTACTGTGTTTAAACAATAAATAAAATGTGCTTCTTGTTGTCGAAGGGGGGGGGGGAATGGGAGGAGATAAAATTGTTTGTTGTCATGCACGCTTGTCATGCCAGGGAATTTGTGCACCCCCCCCCCCCAATGTTATAAAAGTGATTTACTATGGCAGCCAGTGCCCCGGGCCGGGCGGGGGGAAGATGAATCACCCGGTATTGGTGTTGGGGTGTGAATCACCCTGCGTGTAGGTCAGCGTGGGGGGGATGAATCACCCTGTGTGTGGGGCGGGGTCCGGTGGGCGGAAGGACCAGTTTCCCCAACTCTGCTGCAGCTGGCGAGGACGTTGCCGGGTTTTCGTCCCCATGTGTCCGCTGCCGGAGCCACAGCCCCGCTGCACCTGGGCCCGTGTGTATGTCTGCTGCCGGAGCCACAGCCCCGCTCCACCTGGGCCCGTGTGTGTGTGTGTGTGTGTGTGTGTGCGCGCTGTCGACCCACAGCCCGTCAAAGCGTGGCCACATGGGGGAGACAAGGCAGAGGGCGGCCGTGGCTGGACAGTGCTGACCCCGGGGGGAGAGTGTGGGCTGTCCCGAGGGATGCGCTCCTTCGGCCGCTTACACCTCGGTGCTCGGGTTCAGTGTCCAGTCACCCTCCAGCCCCGGTCGGTCTTGTGTGGGAAAATGACCCCCACATTCCTGTCTCCGCCGGCCAATGATGTGATGGACACGGGGGTCTGGACCAATCACTGACAAATCCCGCCCCCTGGCGACATCATTTCCATGATTTGGCTTTTAGGCGTTGCGCCCTTTCGGTTATTTGGCTTTTTGGCGTCACGTCACGTCCGTTCGGTTATTTTGCTTCCGCTTCTTCGTTTCGGCTTCTCGTCCTTCGACGCCACGTCCGGGTACGATGCTGCCCGGGTCCAACACCAACATCGCTTGCTTATGGCGAATGACACAGGGCTTCATAATGAGAGAAGGTAGGCACAAATGCTGGAGTAACTCAGTAGAATACATCATTGTTAGCGAGAAGAAGGTGACAACGGAACATGCAGAAATAATATTTAATCAGGGGGACAGTCCGACTGGCTGGGGAACTGGGAAAGGGGGGGGGGGGGGGGTGGAGAGAGAGGGAAAGCAAGGGTTACTTTAAGTTAGAGAAGTCAATAGTCATACCGCTGGGGTGTAAGCTGCCCGAGGAAAATATGAGGTGCTGTTCCTCCAATTTGCGCTGGGACTCACTCTGGCAATGGAGGAGGCCCAGGACAGATAGGTCAGTGTGGGAGTGGGAGGGGGAGTTAAAGTGTTGAGCAACCGGGAGATCAGGTAGGTTTAGGCGGACTGAACGGAGGTGTTCAGTGAGAGAAGGCTTTGCTTTATTTCTAATGTGAACATCAAAATGTAACTGCAGTCCCCTGCAATTCGTAGCCCCCTTCAAATCTATTGCAAATCTGATCTGAGGACTGCGTTAAAGAAGTTGATGCAAGCTGAATAGATGTAAATAGCCTGGAGAATGTGCGGCAGTCCTAAAGAACAGCAGAGAGCAAGACCAGGACCTGCGCAGGTAATGTTTATCCCTTTGAACAGTACATCCTCTGTCCTTCTGACGCAAGTTTTTAGGGAGCTTTGCTGAAGAATATGTAATGCTATTTTGGTGATATTTGTCAGACTACTTCTGAAGCTCCTGTCTCCCTTCTGTGTATCACTGTGACTTCAATAGGTTTTGATAACGTACTTTTTCAATAAACATTCAGCCTTGGTGCAGATAATGGATAACCATATGCCAATATTGATTTTGGTAGAGTTTGGCCATTTGACATTTTCAGAAAGACAAAGCTGTAGCTATGGTAACAGTGGCTGCTGCTTCAGTCCTGCAGTAGTTGTGCCGACACATAGAAAACAATACGGATTTAAATACATTCCTAACTTCTAACTTGTAATCAAACCATTTTTACTGTCTCATTGCCTTATGCATGACTTTCTAAATATTCAGTTATCACCCTTTAAATAATGGATTCCAACATTCTCCCTGTGATAGAACTTAAGGTGACAGGCGATAGTTTCCTACATTCTGATTCAATTATTTACCTTATATTTATGGTTGTCTCATCATCTGGGCCTCGAATTAAGCTGTGAATAACTACCTGAAAATCTGGAAGAAGCAAATTCTGAGAGATATGGATTGGGTAGACAGACACAGTCTGTTTCCCTTGGGTGGAAACCATATAATAACCATATAACAATTACAGCACAGAAACAGGCCTTCTCAGCCCTTCCAGTCCATGCCGACCATTCATTTTCCCCTAGTCCCATCTACCTGCACTCAGACCATACCCTTCCATTCCCTTCCCGTCCATATACCTATCCACTTTACTTTTAATCCATATACCTATCCACTTTACTTTTAAACCTTATGTACCTGAGGATGGAGACACACAATACTGTAGGTACAATGTGTTGGAGGAACTCAGCATATCTGACTTGCCTGCGGAGGGAATGGGGAGATGGCATTTCGGGTCAGGAACATTCTCAGACTCCAGAGGGTATAGAGTCATAGAATCACAGTCATAGAATGATGCAGCATAGAAACAGGCCCTTCGGCCCAACTTGCCCATACCGACCAACATGTCCCAGCTACACTAGTCCCACCTGCCTGTGTTTGGTCCATATCCCTCCAAACCTGTCCTATCAATGTACCCGTCTAACTGTTTCTTAAACATTGGGATAGTCCCAACCTCAACTACCCCCTCTGGCAGTTTGTCCCATACACCCACCACCCTCTGTGTGAAAAGGTTACCCCTCAGGATCCTATTAAATCTTTTCCTCTTCACCTTAAACCTATGCCCTCTGGTCCTCGATTCACCTACTCTGGGCAAGAGATTCTGTGCATCCACCCGATCTATTCCTCTCATGACCAGGTTTAATGTGAGGGGGGTGGGGTGGAGTTTAAATGAGATGTGTGAAGCAAGTTTTTTTACATAGAGAGTGACAGATGCCTAGAGCCATGGAAGATAATGGAAAAATATAATATGGTGTTTAAAACGCATTTAGCCAGGCGCATGAACAGGCATGGAATGGTGAGATATAGACTCGACCAGTTACATATCCACAACTGTTGCAACGTTCAATGGCCTGTGTTGGCCTTGATCATCCTTGCAGCCCTTCTTAAATAAAGGCAAAAGCACCAGCCACCGTTCAGTCTTCTTGTCCCACTCCTATTGGGAAGGCACGGTGGCGTAGTGGTAAGCGGGTTCGATCCTGAACGGGTGCTTGTCTGTACGGAGTTTGTACATTCTCACAGCGATCTACATCTCCGAGATCTTCAGTTTCGTCTCACATTCCAAAGACGTACAGGTTTGTAGGTCAATTGGCTTGATATGAATGTAAATTGTCCCTAGTGTAAGTGTGCGGGGACCGC